>JAUZNJ010019786.1:2132-42873 GCA_034780135.1 Jordanella pulchra | reverse complement strand
ATAATATATATATAATACATTTTTACAAATCCACCTTAACACTTTTTACAATTCAGGGTGTTTTCAGTTCTTTTCTTTGCTTCCATCTCTGCTACACCATAGCACCTCTTATATTGACACCAGAAAAAGAGTAATTGTGAAACATGAGGATGATTTATCGTAAAATCCTACTTTTTGAAGGTAATTCAACTGGATCTGATCTGTAGTCTCTTTTTATTTCTGCCCAAAGGAGGAATAAAAGTTGGGTATCCTGAGAGGGTAGCTCTGAAAGTTTGCTTTCAATACAAGATTGTTTTTATGCATAAAATAAAAAAAATTATATCAATATAGCCAGTGAAATGTTGACGTTTTCAGTTAGACCATTTTTCTGGAAATGTATAGAGAGTTCATCCAGATTCAGAGTGTCTGAAGTCACAAAGTAAAGGCAGCCTCCTTGTATTGTCTCTGACCTCAGCTTGGTCTGACCTAAGATGGCCGCTCTGTTGCCACCCTCTCACCCGATGACACGGGGTCTATCCATGTCTATGTGTAACATCTGAGGGGGAACCCACATCAGAGGAGGAAAGGAAAGAAGGAAGAATCCTAGGAGCAATGAATAAAAGGACAAGGAAACTTAAGAGGGAAGGAAAAGAGTAACAAATGAAGAAAGAATGGAATAAAGGCCAGAAATCCAGATGTTTTCCATATCCTTTTTTTCTTACTTATTTCAACCTGGAAAATCAATCAGTTGCACTGATTCTACACATTTGGGCTCCATGCTTTTCATTATCTACAGCTCTATGGCTGCTTTGAAGCAAGAAGGTTCTTGGATCAAATCTTGACTTAGTCTCTTTCTGTATGGAGTTTTATGTGAACTCTAGCATTTAAAACACAATAGGACCATAAACACACACATTAGGAGCATAAATTAAGTTGCAATGTTTTATTTGTTTTAGAAGGGACTGGCTCTAATCATGCTCAGAATGTTCAGAAGTCAATATGATTCAATATCACACTTCTGTATGTAACAGCAGTTGTTTGAGACTTGGGCAGCAGAAGGACGACATGCAAGTGAAGCACAAGAGTTCATTTGACAGAAGCAGCAGGAGTTCAGGGAAATAAATTGTGATCTGGGTAATAGGTGGCCCGCAGTAAAGCCTTATGTCTATTAACTACCCGGCATGGTTTCCGGAGGAGCTGTTCTCTGGAAAAATAATCATGGCGAAAAATGCTTTGAAAAGAAAAAAATAAATCCACAGGACTTTAGAGATGGATTACATCTGAGCTTTGTTTAAAAACTGATCTCAAACAGAGTAGAGAGGGAAAAAAGTCTTCCAGTCCACTAATCTGTTGCTACAACCTTGACAGGACTTGTGTAAACTCTATGTGGGCAGCTGAAGTGAAAATAAGAAATGGAAATGAAGCGTTAATGCCCAACTTCATGACAAGGGAAATCCTGCACAGCAGAAAAACAGGAGTCATTTTGCTATAAATGATCCGGAAACATTTGACGGAAATTAACAGGCTGCCTCTCAGATTTCCCACACCCTTCCAGGCTCCAATCGTACAGTATTTGGCTGATTTCTGATCGGTTTTTGAAAACATAAATTTGAATCAGAGTTATGCATTAATTTCAAATCTGATGCAACAAACTGCAGGACAGAGAAAGACTTAGTATTTTACATCAGTCCCGTTTATTCATGAAAACTCTAACTCCACGCATCTAGTTGTGCTCCCCTTTGGGATATCTAGCACGCACTTTGACATCAGGTTGTTTAAAATTATTGGTTTTATTATTATTTATTTGTTGGTTTTATTATTATTGTATCTATATAGACCTGCCCAGGGTGTACCCCAACTTTAACCCATAGTTTGCCGGAGATAGGCACCGGCCCCACTGCAAACCTTACATAATAAGTGGGAGAAAATGGATGGATGAATGAATAGATGGATTTAATCCACTCATTCACAGCTATAAGGAAATGTGGCTATATAAATCAAAACATACCAGCAGCAATATTCAACACCGAACGGGTTTTATTGTGAAGTCATTTAAATATAAACTAACTGACATGATTGAATATTTGTTAAAATAATTGTTTCTATAGATGTGCAAGTTCATTTACTCAATCCTCAATGGTGGATTTGAAATCTGGAAAGGTGAATTCATTTCTATGAATGCTCTGAATTTGTCCATCTGAAAAAGTAGGAAAATAATCAGAAATCCTTATTTTTTTTTTTTAGGTGAATGATAAACAAAAGGAAATACAGATGGAAAAAGATGCAAATTGTTGACTTTGAACATGAAAAACATGTGGGAGGCACATTGTGTATGTATCATCTTGGACAGCAAATACATTCATCCTTGAGAAGATCCGAATTTTGATATTCCCAACATGTATGCAAAGCAAAGAGCTACCTGAGTGACTGGGGGAATAACTAGGTAAGAAACAAATGAGTTCATGAACAACATTTTCTTTAGGTTTAGAAAAGTATTGCATTTAAAAAACCCAAAAGTAAAAACTTGTTTTTATACAGATCCTAGGGGTGAAGAAAATAATCATACAAAATGAATCATAAATAGTGATTTCAAGACAAAAAAAAAAGGAAAAAGAAGCCTGTTGGTTAAAAAAACCCAACTAATTACGATTAAATATGAGCCTCAGTCAGTGTGGCTTTACCAAGACTGCAGAAGATGAAAGAACTGTTATTTACACATTTTTAAGATATATCCAGATAAATTACTATGAAAAAATGAGAGTTTAGCGAAAGCAAAGTAATCGAATATCCTGTTGTTTAGTGATTTTCTGAGTAAATAAATTATTCAGAACATCTGTTAGGGAAAATGTTACATTTCGTATCTCTACTCTAAACTGGTCTACAACTCACTGAAGTTTGAAGTTTGAATCGAGACTTTTCCAACAAGCTGTAACCAATGACAGCTGCATATAACAAAGTACGGGTATATTAACGGTGTAACACGGCAACTATCACGCCGTTATAACACTTTAAACCTGTCACTTAAGGTTTATAATGTGCAGCCCTCCTCTCCAGCCAGCTGGCTTTGTTGTTAGCTGGGTAACCTTCGTGTCAGAGATAGCCCAGATAAGCACGGGCAAATGAGAGCGGTTTCACTGTGTTAAAAAACGAGTATATCGCTTTAATAACACGATCAAACCGAAAACTCTCCGTGAGGAGTTTGAACTTTGTCATAATGATATCTGCTGACCATTAGCGCCCGTTTAAGGGTCAAAATAACGACGCTAAGCTAACTAACTAGCTAGCTTCAAGTCGTTAGCCTGTCTGCTAACGCTAGCCTTTCATCTCCTCCCCCAGCCCCAGAAATTAGGTTATAATCTGCACATTTTCATCGCGTTGTCAAAACAAAAAACAACCTACACTAAAAAACAAACTACACCAATTTGCCGAGAAAAATTAAGAGAAAGTGGTCAAATCTCACCTTAATTAGCGATTAAATAGCCTTGTTGCTGCTGTCAATCCCGGTTTATTCCCCCGTTTTAATCCATCAGAAACAGCCGCAATTCCCATCCAACAATGTCCGCTAAAACACCGTAATCCGCATCCCTCCGTCAAAGAGGGCTATGACTCCTGCAACCCTAGTGTTTTTTGTTTTATTTTCTGAGTTTGTTTCTTGTTTATACCCCTTAAGAGAGCAGAGTGTCCCTTTCCCCTTTTTCTTTGTTCTGTAATCCAGTAAAATTGAAACTCATTCGTCTCCTGCTAATCCCAACCCAACTCAACAGCAGCATCCATTGGCTGCGATTTACATACAGGATTAACAGGGCAACCTCTCTGGACACAAGCAAAAAAAATTTGGACACGGGAAAAAAATATTAAAAGTAATCTTTATGAAAGTGGTAATTTTAATGCCCAATTTTAAATATGTATCATCCAGTTAATTAACTCGTTCTGCTTTAAGAAATCCATGGTTTGACAGGGGGCGGGACCAGCCAGGGGTACCTTCATTTCTGCTCCAAATATTAAATATAAAATTTTTCTGAGTTAATGTTACAGCAAAACTTTAATCTGAAATGTGTTTTTTCTTTGTAAAACCAAGGATGATCATTCTGGACAGCTTTGGACTTGATAATGCTTTTTCAAGTTTAGATTGATATGCTAATCCAAACAGTGAATTTCTTCTTTTCTCTAACCCACATATACATATATATATATATATATAAAGAGAGAGAGATGGATAGAGAGAGAAAGAGAGGGAGACGTTTGTATGTGTGTGTGTGTATATATTCAGATATTATTAGCCCACCTTTTGTCATTAAAACAATGGTTGCGCAAGTACAATATCCTGTGTGCATGATCTATGATGTGACTAAAAGAGACAGGAAGGTGTAATCTGGCCGTGCAATGCCATTATTATTAAGTTCTTCAGTGATTTTCGTTTTTATCGACATCAGATAGAAAAGGGCTCGTGATCAGCTCTACAATTAAACTTGAGACCATTTTTGTTATCAAATATATTTATTTTAAAAAAATGTGCCTCTAGATATACTGTATATATTTATAATGGTTTTTGTGTGATGTATTATTTTAATCTAAATTGTCATGTTTCTATTAAATAGAAAATCCTAATTAACCCAAATAAATACTTTAAAACATTTATCTGGATGGAATAATCTATATGTTTATGTTGTGGAATATTTTCTTCAATCAACTTTTAGTACGTAGTATTGTAATTCACTTAATATGACTATATTTATAGAGGCATATAGCTTCAAGTGTTTGATCCTAGGCTTGTCATCACCCTAATCTTTAACAGACTATTACTACTAATAATGACCTAAGTTAGGGTTAATTAGATAGGAGAAAATGACTGAAGTTTAAAAGCACATGTGTAAATTGATGAATTAAACTGAAATCAGTTAAAAGTGGAATTCTTGTCCTTAATAGGTTTTTGCATTGGGCCCCAGTGTAAATAAATATGTCTCTGTATAAATTTCATGATGGGATAGCTGTGATGTTTCCTCTACACCTTTAGTCTTTGCGTCAGTTCCAAGTTGATGGCTAACGCCAATACTGATCTGGCTTGTTGTGTATGATGTGTAAGTTTATAGAAAGAAATATAAATGGTGAACCAATAGGGAAATGTACTACTGCCAATAAAGCACTAAACTTTATTTTCCTTTTTTCATGGTTTTTAGCAGAGGTGATAATTCAGGCCCAGAAAGTAAAAAATCCTGCCTAGATTTCCTTCATCCTATTCACCAGGTGATCAAGCCCAAGTCTGTGTAGTGGAAATGTAAATGGATGGGACTCGTCTCTGTAAGAGCTTTTTAATTTCTGGACCTGGATTATTTTCCTCTGATTTTCAGTAGAAAAGGTTTGCTATGCCTGTTATTTGTTGTTTTTTCACTTAAACGGGAGCAACTATTTATTTGTTTGTTTCCACTGAATCTTCTTGGAAGTTCAAACATCTAGAACAAATAGATAAAAAGCTCACATTTGCCAAGTCCAACAAATAAGGGTGATGCCAGAAGGGTTGAAATCCACTTTCTGGATGTTTTAACTTGACAGTTGTAGGAATAATGATCTGCTCTCCCAACAGAGTTCAGACTTGTAATATTATTAATAACTCCTAATCTGGATGACTAATAACAGTTTAGTTTGAAAGAGGCTGAGCAACAGATAAATGATTAAGCTTTCAATGACCATTGTACCAGTAGCTTAAGATCAGCAAAAACCTGAATGAGCTGTGTAAGTAATAACGCAGAGAACGGGTCTGTTCCCTTACAAAGAAACACACAGAGATGCCAGGAGGGTAAAATAAAACACAACAAACACATTGTTAATATTTAATGACTCAATCTCCAAAAACGTTGCAGCAATAATCCAAAGGGTTCAGCGCCTCCCCGAGCTGAGAAGGCCATGTACAATAACATCTAGTGGAAACTTTACATTTATATCCGCCGCCTGCCTTACATGATGATTTCCACCCAATTTCCTTCATATTATGTCTCCTGCAACCTACAAAAGAAAACTGGTTCAGATGAGACATGGATGAATATCTGGAAGACTTTACAGCATGAGCACAAAACATAAGCCTTGTGTAGTTAATCAGAGAGGGAGTGGGTTTCAACATCCCACATCTGATCCATCCATTGATGGTTTGGGTTTCAGCTTGTGTGACAGCCCTTCGACACACTGTAAAAAAAAGGGAGTCGGTAAAGCACTGCAGGTACGCTTCATCTACAGCAGAAACCAGGCTCATATAGGCTGTCACTTCATACCAGACATCAAGAAGTACGATTGGCACCTGGATGGGCTCTGTGTTGATGCAGTCTATTGTAAATGAGCTATCTCCACTGATAACAGAGTGTTTTGAACGACCACTGCTGAGAGTCGTGTTTTGAAGGTTCTTCTAGATAATTATCACCTAAATTCTTGTTCAAATGGATTTGAATTGAAGGGAATAGACTCAAAAGCATCCTTAGAAACCACCCGATGAGACCATAATAAAAGATGACACAGTGCAGTAATTTGTTACCAGTTGTTTGTTTTGTTTTTTTTTTTTATCAGTGTTGCAGATATACATACATGTAAAAAAAGTATTCACCCCATAAAAGATTTCTTCAGTTTTTTTGTCACATTAAAATGTTTTAGATGATTAAAAAGACATTATTAAGAGATGAAGATAACCTGAGTTACATAGAGCCATTTTTAAAATAAAGGAAATAGCTATCTAAATCGACCTGACCCTTCATGATAAAAACTAATTGCTTCCTTATTGTTTTACCTCCAGTTCTTGATACAACCTCCACATTTAGGCTAATCTTTGCTGAATTGTTTAAAATTGTCTCCCTGGAGCACGAACAACCAGTGTTAAGTCATACAACATCATCTCAATTGGAGTTAAGGGCTGCAGTTTGGCCATTTACAAACTTCTTTTTATTTAGGATCTGCAGAGGTGGACTTCCTGGTGTTCAAAAGGTCTCAAACCGATGGCCGGTCGTTTTTATTTGGAAATTTATTCTAGGTAGTGGAATTTATGAATCAATTGCATTTCTATAGCTTGTTCTGCTCTTTCTCTGAAATGCTGCATAAGGGAGCTATTACTGGGCACATACTCTCACAATTCCCACTTTTATTTGATCAATTCAAAGAATAGTTCCTCCAAAGTCTGTGGGATCAATAACATTTTTTTCCATTGTTAGGAAAGATTTTGGGTTCAGGAGGCCATTTTAGCCATATCCCTTTGTTGCACCATACACTCTAAATGAAACACAATTAAATTGCAGGTGGTGCTTCTGTGACTTCCTGAACAAGTTACCAACACAGTCATGGAGAGATCACAGTCACTGTTGGAAAACAGCTTTCCCTGTGGTTCAACGAGCTCTGACTCTTTTATCATTTTAATCTTTATCATCCTGTTGTTGTGAATCTTAATGTTGTTTTTAATTTTTATACCTTAGCCTACTTCATGCTGCAAGAGAGGTTCTTGACAAGTTATTCACAAATTCAACAGGTGTACCGGTAACCAGCTGAAAAATAAGTCGACTTTCCAAAAAATGTGGATAAGGATACATGAAGAAACACTGTACCTTTTAGCCACTAGAGGCGCTAGACCTGTTGCTTTTCTTAAAGCAACTGGGAACATTGTTACAAAATTAAACAGTGCTTCTATTTCGGAATCTAAAAGTAGACTACTTTCGAACAGCATATGTGAGGGAAAGCACATATTTAAAGCTCTAGATTAAATCCTCCATCAGAGAACCACAAAATATGTCTAATCAGGTAAGTTTCATAACAACAAGTTTAGCTTAGTTAGCTCTAGAATTTAAGTGGAAGTTGCATTGGTGAGTTTGTTTTAAAGAAGGACATTTAGTGGGTCCAGTTAGCCCAACTGGTCACATTTTCAGAAATCGGATATTTAAATCTGAACCTGCCATTCCCACGAGAAGGAAGTAAGAGTCAACAACATTACCAACTGTTTCATCCATGCAGCCTGGCCTGTATAGCTTTATCCCTTAATAACTGAACTTATCAGTTCAAGTTTGCATTTTCTATTAACTCAGATTATCCTTGCTTGATATAAATATTAGTTTGATGATCTGAAAAACTGACATGATGAAGAGAGGATATCTTCAAAGAGGTAAATACTTTTTTTTACATTCTTAGCTATAAGTCATAGCTTCTATAACTATCTACAGCCACTGACTAAACCAGTTAGGCAACCATAGAGTGGAAGAAAAAGTGGAGATGAAATGAAACTGGACATACTACAGCGGTTCCAATATCTGATCGCATGGATATCAGCGCATAGAGAACCTCTGTACTGATTGAACTGGAAGCATAGGAATGCAGACTCAGTCTAGTTAATCTGTGAGATTTGATCCGGGGTGTTTTGATCCTGAAGTTCAATGATTCACATTTCTTGTCCAACACACGGCTCCTTCCTAGCTCTGTTCTGTGTTAGGTAACCAGTAGTTGCCACAGATGATGAAGCTCCTCGCCTTTATCTAACTTTTAATGAAGTCATACAATGACTTCATTTCAGCTGCTTAAATCCAGTATCAATTGACAAACTTATTACCAGAGCTGATGCAGCAGGTGTAATTCAGCCATTTGCTTTAGCCATTTACTCGCTGTGATGTCAGAAGAAGCAATTCTTGGTGACTGGAGAACAAGACCTCAAATAACAGAGTATCTCTAGGGTTGAAACGTGGATGGGCTACGTTATTAAGAGCTACAGATTTTGGTTCGGTCCTTTTTTAAGCAGATTGGAGCACCTTCCACGCAGATGAAGCCCCAAACTGTCAACATCAATCTACTGCTTTCATTTTTTTTATCACTCATGTCAAAATATACTTAACTTCTCTGCTTGAGGCAGTTCTCAACCTGTTCTGGCTGTGAGCGAAGGCATCGGCTCGGACCAATCTTGGCCTCACGTCCATGAAGGTGGCTTGGAGATGTAAAAATGATCCTATCATCTGCATGAAAACAGTCCCTGATACAAATGGAAGAGCTGGAGTTTCTGTGGAGCTTGGTAGGACTCAGCCTTAAAATATAGGAAGAGTAGCTCTAATATCTGGAAGGAACATAGCAGCTGTTGGGGAGCTTTGAGCATCTGATCCCACAGGATGCTCCCTGGGATCCTCCCTTTGGAAGTTTTCTGGCACATACTACTGGGAGGAAAACCCAGAGAAGACCCAAAACTCACTAGAGGGATTCCTGGAAATGCCTTTGATCCCTCAGAATGACTTGGATGGTGTCACTGGTGAGAGAGATGCCTTGGATAAACCGATGGAAAAGCCAATTGTAAGACCTAGAGGCTTTCAAAACACATCCTTGTGTGCTACTGAACCTGGGGAGTCCAATCAGCATGATTCAGTTCACTGTGCAGGTTGGACTCACCTGGGTTAGTGGTTGAGCAGAATATAATAATGATTCAAGGCATGGAGATTACTTGATGACTCCACAATGCCCAACACTAGACCACCTTTAATTCAAGAACCACTCAGTCCCACATACGTAAATTCTAAATTAAACGCCTATAAAAGTATGTTTAGTGCTCCTGCAGCCAGCTGGCCTTACTCCTCCACCCTACCATGCCTGTTTTTCATATCCATCGCTGGTCTGCATTTAAAACCCAATTTTGTCCAGAGTAGATCATTCCACCATGGTACTGAACTAGTTTTACCAGTAGGCCTATGTTGACAAATCCATCATTTCAAGGGTACTGATGCTTCCCGATGTCCTGTTGTTTTATAATAATGCACTCAAAGGATCGAAAAGGCATTTACTACAATATTACTTTCTTTCTTTTATATTAAGACACGTGGTTGCTCCTGACTACTCATTTATTTAGGCTAGAGTGACTTGTTGGTTGGCTTCTGAACTTTTTTCTGTGTCTTGTATTTTAAAAAGTATAATTTGCAAATTCTGTTCTGCCAAACCAAAAGGTGTTTGGGTAACACTTGTTTCATTCATAAGGAAAGTATACAAAAGGAAACCAAAGAATATTAAAATGCAACCTGATTACAATCATGACTGGATTGAAGAAAGAGTGTTTTTGTTGTTTTTTTGTTCGATAGAGTGAATCAGAACTTTACAGTTTGGTGAAAGGTAATAAGCTGGATGCCAATTTTTTTCAAAATAACACAAAAATGTAAAACTTTGAATGTTGTTTTGAGCCACCCAGAGGATTATTACAAAGCAAAATTTCAAAGTAACATTAATAAATAAAGCAACTGAGTGTCAGTCCATCAGTTCTTCATGAACTCGTCCATTAAAATAGCAGGAGTTCCTGCTAACTTTGAAGCTTACTAACTAAGGTAAAGCGTCCCGGTTTCTCCTCAGTGGTTTTACTGATAATATCTCTTCATGTCCCATATTTTATAGTACTTTAAGTGACCTTCATGATTGGCTATTAGATGCATCCTGCAACACCATATAAATTCACTGTTTTGGTATTCATTGATGTAAACTGAAATATTTTTTTTCTGAAGCAGCACTGGGAGACGTTTCACTCGAGCTTTGTGTGAAGGATGTCAACTTCATCTGGCTCCACGTCAGAGTCTCCGCCTCATTTCTGCTGCTTCTATCAGGGCTGTTCCTTAAAAAGAAGGTAGAAAGAAAGCAGATTAAGAAAGACTTGCCAGGGGGTTGCTCAAGGAAATGATCATTTTTTTCTTGTTTGTTTCTTGTCCATTTTCTTGCCACTTTTACAGTCACGGGAATCATGTCTGAATTTGGGTATTTGTTGGTCTTAATCATGGCGTTAAATCTCTTACAACAGCGTTTGTCGGAGGATTAAACTATTTCAACTTTCTCTGATATCAATGTAGACTGTTGTAGATGAGTCTAGATTTTCGTAAAGGAAGCAGCAACACTAACCTCTTGAGTTCCATCTGATTCTTGGTGATGAATTCCATTCGCAGAATTTGCACCGAGAACCTGAAAAAGACAGATATGATCGATGTCAAATTAGCACCTTTTAATTCAATGACTTTTTTATCATTTGTTTAAATAAATGTTAATTAACATTCTTGGCAAATCCATTTTTTTCCAGGAGAAACAAAACAGGGATTCCAAGTTGGAAAGAAAAAGATTGCGACGTGCCTTTTTTTTAGTCCATATTTCGTAAAATCTCTTTTTCATCATTGTTGGATGTATTTTGGGGGGGGGTGTTGCTAAAATACCCAAATGGTCAAATCAGATAGGATGGGTTTTGAACATTCTTTTTAGATCCATAGACTCACAACTAGATGTAGGTCTGGACTTTAACTAGACCATCCCAAACTAAAACCTGCTATGATGCTACAGTTCTTCAGTTCCAGTAATGGAGGTCCTGGTTTCCTGTAGCTTGTAGACGTGTCTCTGGTTCAGTGCATGAGTCAAACAATTAGGCCATAAGCAAGGAACCTGACTGCTCACTGAGGAGGTCATTTAGCCATTTAATTTGGGTGTGTGGAAGCAGAGACACATCAAAAAAATACAGGCTTACCTAAGGTTTTGGATTTGAAAATAAGGCAATTCATTTTTAAGACAGGTACATTAAAAGTTTAAAATCACCACTTGTCAATCAACTGCAAACTACAATTAGGTCATCACATTTTGATTTTTAAAAATACAATCTTATAATACAATAATACTAATAATAAGAAGGGTAAAATACGGTTGTTTCCCGGCCAAAACGGTAGACTTGGCAGCAATGGATGCAGGCAGTGGCAGACTTAGCCAATTTGGGGCCCCAGTCAGAATGAGACAGACTCTGTGGAGCTGCCACAGTGTTCACACTACAATGCTGTGAAACAGAGAGCTGCTCAACTGTAGCTTTCACTGTAGTTCCTCTCCTGACCTCCACAGCTGAAAAATTAGATGCTGATCTTTCAGCGGTCATTAACAGATATACATACTGGTGTGGAGGAAGATGTCTTTCAATTGGTATGAACCTCAGTGCTTAATAAATATGGATAATGTGTCTAAATCAGCAATATTGCTGCACTGTACAGTCATGTCTCTTAGCTCCTTAAAGGAGGAGATAAAGATGGTCAAATATCTGCCCTCTTTGACAAAAATATACAAAAGTTATGAGAAAGAATAATAGAGGAAAAGTATTTATATTTTGTTTCAGGAATAAATACGTGGCTGTAAATAAAGTTTTCTTTATTTTTAAAATATGGCTAAAATATTTAAAATGCATTTAACTGAAGATCATCAAGCTACTGTGTTATTTAGAAAAACACATGATCTTAATTTTAGATCATTCTAATAAACAAAAGCTTTCAATGTCACAATCTCAGAAACTGATATAAAGTTGATTTTCTTGAATCTTAGCCCAAAGGTTGAATCCTAAAGACACTATTAATTATTTTGCTCATAATGAGAGAGTTTCAAACATTTGATCAACACTGGTTATTTGAAAATGTTCCTTTTTTCATAAATATGTTCTGTTGTTGCTGCAAAACAGAGCAGTCTATGTTTGCACCGAGGGTCTAGAAAATATTTTCTGTAGAGAAAATTGGTGTTAATCTTTAGGGCTTCATTTTTTTTTCTGTCTTGTTTTTCCTCTCATGCATTATCAGGTTATGGTGGAGCGGGTAGTGATTATATGAAATGTAGTAAAACTAATCCAATTCGTTTTTGATGAAAGTATTTAAATTGAATGCAATATTGGGGCCAGATGTATCTTTTAAAGAGACACGAGTGTTTCTTCCTTGAGATCTGGGGCTATTGAAGCCAATGAAGCCAATTTTGGTATTTTATAAATTCTGTCTTTTTCCTTATTTTTCAACTCAGCTTTCATAGCTCGGATTCATCCCTCCTTCTGCTCCACAGTGCAACTTTGGATGCTTTATGTAATTGGAAGGAATGGTCCCTTGTTGTTTATGGAAGGGGGCGCAGATGTTGATGATGTTTCGAGTCACAGCTTTTTTGTCATCATATTGATGCTATATTATAATTATTTCATTTCAAACATGCATAAATATCCAAGGGGTGCTGTTAGAGGTGCCGGCAACCAGCAGGCACTCTCACAGGTGGGGTCCCTGCCGGTTTGGGGCCTCAGGCGGTTGCTTACCTTGCCTGTATGATAAGTCGACCCATGGATGCAGGTCACCAAACCTTGAGGAATAGAACCGAAGATCCCTGCTAAACTATTCCTCTGTAGATCTGGCTGCTTGTTTATAATTTTCTGGAACCTCAAATAGGTTTCCTTGTAGATCTACCCCATATTTACATATATCTGAGTTCAAACTTATTTTCAAATAAGTCAAACAATTTGATCTTTGTCTAATCTAACCAAAACAAAAAACAACCTTCTTTCATAAGAATACATTGTATTTACATTTAAAGGGATCTAATCAAGGTGTATGAATTCTTTGCAGAGCATGAAAGTTACTTTCCTGCTTTTTTCAGTTCTACTGTTGTTATTTCAATCTTTTTTTTGTTTTTAATGTAAAATAATAAATCACAAATTGGGGGCATCTCTGCAAACTCCTAATTAGCTGTGTGTAGCATGCTGTGGGCTTCCTATTAAAAACACACCCATGGTCTATCAGGAATTAAGGTGAAACCTGGGTGGCAGTATATCCATGATGTAGGGTCGTAGCATTTGTCTGGTTCGGTTATCAGCCTCACTGCCTAATGCCAAGGCTACAGGCTTGATGCAAACATCAAGCTGGCAGCCCTCCAACTGAGTTAAAACAAACATTTTGGCAGCAACACTGCAACAGTATTTACATCATGCTCTGCTCTCACATCAACTAGCAATCCATTCTCCAGCTTCACAGAAAAAAAACACGTGGGCTAGTTTCAGTCACTTTTACCTGGGTTTTATCTGGATGTCTACGCATGGCCTGGACAAGCTTGTCGACTTGCTGGTTGTGCTCCAAGGCATTCCTCAGGGCATCCTCTGTGCTGAGGAGCCGCTGGCGCAGGCGGCTCACCTCAGAGTCCAGAGCTGAGGGGTCGAGCATGGAGTACCGCCGGTGGTCGGGGGAGGACCGCTCCCGGCCCTAAAAAGAATAAAGGGCAGAGGCTTAACACCCTGTATCTACTGACCTGCCAAAAACATAACAATAAATATAGCGTAATAAACCTCATATTTGCTGAAGTTTAAGCCAAATCATTTTTTAATAGTCAACAGAGTTCAATTTCAGTCCATCTTGACACATAAAGCTGAACTTTCTGTTCTAATATCGGAAACAAATGATTCAACCTAAAATCTGACAGTTCAAAACCTTAAAATGTATCACAGTGGTAGCTCAACCAGACAGTTTAATTTTTAGTGGGCTGTTTAAGCTGTGACTGATGTTTCCAGCGTCAAATAATGTTGAGCGATGGAGCTCTAAAGAGGACCGAGTTTCCCTTGATCACACTCCTATTGTGATACATAAAGGATTTATTTGCTGTTTCATTGCAAAGGTAACAACACAAACTATCTGGATTTCAGCAGCTTCCTTTAGGGGGCGCCACAGCAGACAATGGGCACCCATTTCAACGCTGGTTCAGCATAACATCGGTAAACCTACTGTGTTCCTCATGTTTCCTCCTTCCCAACATTTTCTTTTTTAAGATCCTTTATCTAAAAACAACCATTAGGATGTTGTGCACATGTCTTAAAGAGGAAAAAATACAAGCAAACACGCCCCGAAATGAATCATAATTAATTTGTTTTAATGCTTTAGCATTTGAATCCTCATTCTCAGATTGAAACTGGGCAGCAGAAAGCTCAAACTCTGTTTAGATGTGATCAATGCTTAGTAAATATGAATATTCAGATGTTCAAATATGTATATCACGGTCGTTAAATCAGGGTATTGCAACCTTTACGATCCAAAGAGCCCTTTTTGCCCTGAGTCCAACTAAAGAAAACTTGCTAAGAAAAAGAAAAAATACATGACCTTTTCAAAAAGAATGATTTTTCTGACATTTTATTAGCTGGTTGTGCTACAGGGAATGTATTATTATTTAGAAAGAACCTCTATTTTATTTCTTATTTTTTATCTTTAGATTTTGAAAAGAAAGAAAAGGAAAGAGAATGGATACATGCTCTGCTTTGGGATGTTAGTATGTTTGGGAAATGGTGTAAAAAAAAAAAAGCGTATTTCTTTCCTAATAAGAAATAAAACAAAAAGTGAAAATATTTTTGGTACTTTTATGTAATTCTGTGGAAGAAATTATAGATGTTTAATAAAAGCTGTATTTGTTGTATTTCTATATTTAGAGTCAACGTGGAAACCATTTGGGGACAATATGTCAATCAGTTGGTGTGATATTAAATCTCAAAGTCGTCCTTTGTTCTCACCAGCAGAAGCAGTTTTTCTCTCAGGGTTTTTATGTCGTCTTGAAGTTTCTGCTCCTTGACCTTCCACTCAGCCTTGTGCACCTCTCGGCTCAGATCTTTCTCCACGTCCCGAGAGTGACGGTGTGACTCCAGGAGTAACACCCTCAGTTCATTCAGACTCCTGGAGTAAAAAGAAAAACAGATTTAGATATTTTTTAAATACACCAATTCTAATCTAAAACACTTTTTTATAAATATGAATCAAAGCATCTTTAATCTAAAGGACACAGCTATGAGTTTACTAATACAAGCTGTGCTTTTTCTTTAGGATGAAATGACTCATTTCAGTGTAAAAGGGAAAATCTGTTATGAGATGATTTGATTGTATACTTGGGAGGAATCATTTACCTTCATTCCTTTATGATATGTTTTCTGTTTCCATATTATTATTTTTATTATGTTTTGTGATAAATCTATTGTTTAATGTAAAGCTAAATCCCTTTTAGTATGAGTCTGCTAACTTACTCAAATGAATTAAATTTCAATTATTACACTATACAGCTTGTGTAATTTGCCAAAATGTTTTAGCTTTGGACCCAATTCCTGTTATTCTTTTTTTCCCTTTCAGTCAGATTCAACAAATGAGAATATAAATCATCTCTCCATTCAAAAATAACAAACTTCAAGCAGGTATTAAGTGCGGTTTTCATTAACCCAACATATTTAATGTTACATCGTGATATTTGTCTTTCATAACTTTCTCATCCTAAATGTTTTTCCATGAGCTGTAAGCATAAAATCAACAGAATGAACAGGAATAAAGGCTTGAAAACCTCAGACTGTGTGTAATTTATCTACATAATGAATTTCACTTTTTTAATAATGAATCAAATCTGTTCAATTATGCATATACTGTATAAGATATATTGTGAATACATCACCAATTTTCTAAGTATATATACTATTTAGTTCAATATAAGATATTAATCAAAATAAACACTAACAACGATCTTCAAAAATAATATTTACTGTAGGTGTTTAAAGAAGTAACTCAGAAATAAGAAAAACAAATCCATAGGTAGAGATGCTTTTATTACTATTATACCAAAGGTTTAAAGATGTTTTGGAAATATCAATATTCCAACTAATAGTTTGGGTTAGGAATCCACCGTAGCACCATATCATGGGTCAGAAGTAGAAATGTTTGGGAGCCTCTGGTATAGCGTATACTGCAGCGTTATAACAAAGCTTTCTCTGGTCTCCCAGGAGGCATTACTACCAAGAGTGGGTCCAATCTGGAAGTGGGTATCCATCTCCACAGTCGTGAGCTTTACTCCAGTTGCTCCCTGCTCATTTCTAGTTAGAGGAGGGCTAAGAGTGATTGGTATAGGCCTCTGAGTTACCATGATAATAAATCACCAGCAGAGCTATTAGAAAGCTCATGCATGCCCAGAAACAAGTGAGTAACTCTAAGATGCTATTACTGAAAAAAAGGGCCCATTTACCCCCAGAGGGCCCAAACAAGAACCTTTACATTGTTGTATGTTCTTAGATGGATTTGATGCTCCGTTGGGGGGAAAATATGTCGTTTTCTTTGTTTTTTTGTTAAAACCCGACACTCAGTTCTTGCAGTCGCTTTAAAAGTAATTGCTTCCCATCACTCTTTTAGAATGATTTTAGTGCATTTTATGGTCTATAGAGTGCATTTCCTTTATGAGAAAATGTTGCTTTAAATCAGAAAGCCTGGCAGAGGGCTTGGTTGAGACTAACAATAAATACAATAAAATCAATAAAGAATCTGTTGCTTCCAAGTAAGCAGCTCTTATCAAACTAATAATAGAACCTTTTTTTTTTTTCCTCCTAATGTCTGTTTGCTCAAAGATAGTATTTTTCTCTCCAGTTACCCACAGGGTTTTGGAGCAAGTTGTGAAATCAATAAAGCGGTTACCTTTCTTTCTTCAGAAGCTCCTGGCTGATGCTGACCAGCTGCCCCGATGCATCATGGGACTTCTTGGTCATGGCCTCAAGCTCGGCCTCCACGCGTGTCTTCTCCTTGGCCAAGACTTCGGCTTTCTTTTCCCCACAGCGAACTTTGCTCTCCAGGGCTTAGAAACAAGGAAAGTAACCAAAGATCTAGTCACTTTTTGAATTTATTTACAGAATTTTAACTTTCTTTTCTTTTTTTAAAATGGTCCTTCTAAAAGTAAACCAGCAGTTTATTAAAATGTGTGAAAGCTCTTCTTGTTCTATAGTTAAAGTCAGTATTTATGTCATGTATGCACAACGTTTTATAGAAAGAAACAATCACGCAACAATCTACTAATCAGAGTTTGAAAGTTTCTCCTTATGTTTACACCTTAACCCTTTTTCTCACTAAAATGCTTCCAGAGAGAACTAATCTGCTGCTTTATCTTTTAAGAAAATCCTTCAATAAAAATCTGTTAAATAAACATCTATTCTAACCAAAGCTTGAATTCAAAGCTATTTGTTGCACAATTTCCACATATATCAGACTATAGGTTTTTCTCGTGTTTGTTCAAATTAGATTAATGAACATTTTCGACTAAGTCATTAACTTCTGCTCCGAATGGAAGGTTAAACACAATTACATTTCTATGCTTTAAAACGACAGGCCTTTGTATTCCTTTTTTTCTTTCTTTGTAAATGATTTATGATCCATTCCTCAGTGGGTGTCACTTTGATTATCCAAGCTACATCAAGCCCTTTTTCACTCTGTTTGATGTCACAGAGCTTTTCAAAAGATTATTGGGCGACGATCAAAGACTGAAGCTGTAAAGAACCTCATAGTGAACTCTGCCTGTCTCCTGGTGAACAGAAACCCCCACACAAATCTGAAGAATGTTCAAAAAGTTAAATATTTAAAAGTCACGGTTTCACTCTGTAAGCTGCTAATTAAGCACTAAGCCTCCTGTTAGTCTTTCAGTTTGGGTCAGTAGAAGACATGACAGTAGGATCAACAGGTTGTTGCTAAATAAGCTGGTTGTTGCAACGGTGATGGTATCAAAGCATGTTCAAAGAAAGTTGAGTGGAAGGAAAAAGTGTGGCAAGAGAAGGCGCATCAGCAATGGAGATAAAAGCAGCTTTAAGAGCATTTCCAGGCAAAATCCATCCGATTTTTGGAAAGCTTTATTAAGAGGGGACTGAAGTTAGAGCTGGACTGGCCATCACCCTCCAATCACAGGTGGGTAGAAACATACTGGCCCAAAGCTTTTATGATGTAATCCAAAGAAAGAAAATCCTTATATAAAGTTAGCTGACTTCATTGAATTATTTTACATTAAATAACTGAATAATAAGTTGTACTAATGTAGTGATAAAAGAGTTAGTAAAATAAATTTTACTAACTGCAGACATTTTAAAATAAACACAAAATAGAGCTGCACAATATTTCAATATCAATATATATCATGATATGGTTTAATTCCTGTAGTTTTATGTGTTTTTGTTTTTCAAAGCTAATATTTATAAAATGTTATGTTGTAACAAAATATTTGTTATAAATTTGTACAGTCATTTGTTGTAGGCGTTGGCTGTCTTTCGAAGGCTTTTATTTTTCATACCACGATACTTAAATAATATCATATCGACTGAAATTAAGAAACGTATCGTGATATAAATGTTGGACATATCGTCCAGCCCTACCACAAAAAATCTGTTCACCCTCCTCGGCCCCTCCCCCTCCCTATCCACTAAACTTGAGGTGACCAGAATTGGACTGTTTGTTTCTTTTCTGCCTGTGGGAAAATAAAAATACAACAAAAACACTCAAGCTGGGAGCAGAGAGACTCAGAGAGGTCTGAACAGCTGCTAAGACCCCGGTAAGAAGAGCTGAACATCTTAGCACTGGGAGAACAGTAACTGAGGAATGCGCCTCAAAAGGAGAAATTTCCCGCTTAGAGTGTGATGAGGGTGGTCAGGGATAGAGATGACGTACCGGCATGGCTGGCTGTAATAGAAAATGTCATTCTATGAAACATACAATCTTTTTCTCTAATAAAACAGGTTGGCAGCTTTAAGTGCAACTTAATATAAAATGCAGAGTGTCCATATAGGGAGAGCAGAGGGCTGATGTGTGTGTTTTCTTGTTCCTAACACATTGTGGTGCTCATTTTCTGGAAGAATAGCATGTTGTGGGGACCGATGCCTGGACACCATGAGGGGAATTACTGTTTTTGGGTCAGGGGCCACATTTAGGACTAGAGTTAGAGTTAGGTATGAACCCCTGATGGTTAGATTTACAGTAAGGACTGTAGAAATGAATGAAAAGGCCCCACAAAGATAGTGAGGCAAGTTGCTGTGTCTGTGTCTGGGGGGTTATATAAATACAGATGGGGTAAGATAACAGTCAATAAAAATGTACACATAACTGACTGAATTTGTACATGAAGATTTTTATCTGTTTTTTGTTGTCAGGCTGCATACATTGATATCAGGGTTTCCTATTTGAGAATAAAAGTATAGATGTTGCACTTACAATTTACAAAAGAACCACTTTGCAAGTAAAGAAGTAAAAATCACAAATGTAGGGGAAGTGGATTCACACTTTGTGATTCATAATGGTAAATTGGAGATTTGTACTTTTAAATTTGTGATTCATACTCATACAAATTTTAATAAATGAACAGGAAACATTCGATACAACATGTATGTATGAGATGTTAGCGAGGAACAAATACAAAAGGTTTTAATTCTTCATGTTTATTGACTTCATTTACAAATGCAGACATCTAGGCAAACAACACTAGTCCACCTTGGCATCCTTATCTCATCGTTCCTTAGGTTGTAGCGCCTCTAACATAAGTTATTAGTAGAGATGCACCGATCCGATACCTGGATCAGATATCGGCTCTGATATTGACTAATTAGGTGGATCAGCTTTTGTTGATTTGATATCAGAGATCCAATCCAGTGCACTTTACAAGAAACTGTTATTTCTTTTACTTTTCTGCTTATTTCTTAATGAATTAAAAACGTACATTTATATCTGTGTTAATTTGTTACCTTGTTTAGCAATGTTTATGTAAAGGCTAAAGCCTTCAGTCATATGGAGAAATATATGTTTAATTCATTCAACAGCTGAAGACGTTGAAGACAGCCCTGGTATCTGTGTGGGATTGGATCGAAAAAAGTGTACTGGTGAATCTCTACTTAATAGAAAACAACCTTTTATAAATGATACAATCAAAGGCTTTTAAGCCTTCAATAAAACATTCAAATTTTGAATTTTTCCTGTTATACAATTCTATAATCTCCTTTAATTTAAACTCTAACTGGGTATTAGTGGTAAGGAGAAGATATTTTTTCTGCCAATCCAGTTCTGTCCAAGACCTTGGTCAACACAGTGGTTAAAACTATAGGATCATAATCATCCTTTTTATTTATTTAGCCAGCTACATCCTTAATATTAGGTAGTAATATAGCAGGGAAAAATATGACACGGACCAAAAAAAAAACAAGTAAAACATACAAGGAGGAAAAATCAAAATAATTTTCTGCTTGAAATTATTTCATGTTCTGTAGATTTTGTCACATAGATGAGAAGCAGCATGAATAAATAATTATTGTTTTAGGCTCATCCCTGCATCATGAGCAATAAGTCTAACATCCTCTAACATCATTAAATAGTTTCACTCAGTTAGATCACATCTGAGTAATTCATTCTGCATCATTTACACCTTCAATACAGACATGCTTAATATTGTTTTTTTTTTTGTTGTTGTTGCTGTTTGAACACAAACTTTGTTTTAAGGTAATGTTGTCATTTCTTAACCATTCAGAAATCTATCAATTTATTATGCCAAGTATAAATTAAATTCTGTAAATGTTATTTTATTTTGAAAAGAATTGTTTCTTCCTGAAAAACGTGTTATTTTTGGTGCACCTTTAAGCATTTCTTTCAGACAAGATGATTTGATATTCAAAGAGCCTTTTTACAAAATTGTTTTTTGTTTTTTAATTTGATTCATTTCTTTAGCTTCATTTTCATTTTTTGACACAACATAATGTGAGAATATATCCTCTGGTATGTGGTGCGTCTCTGCATATCATACCACTAATAAAGTTTTTTTTTTTATTTAGACATATCCTAAAGGTTTTAAATTAAAATTAGTTAAATCAAACATGCATCTGCATGTGATCTATAAAGAGATGAATCCATTCAGAATCGGTTTGAGTCATGAGAATAACATTTACCTCCAATCTGGGATTTTAGAGCTTCCACCTGGGATGTGAGTGTAGAGACTTCCTTTTCCCTCTTTATTAACTTCTCCATCGTTTCTGAAAAATAAAAGAAACAAAATGACGAAACGTTTTCTCATACGTTTGTTTTTTGTTTATTGAATAAAAAAACTAAAACAAATAACAAAAAAGAAAGGATTCAAACTGCTCCCGTCGACTGTTGGAGACCCATTGTTCTGTTTCATATTCAGACTGGGCTTCTAAACCTTTCCTTCAGCTGCCTGTCTGGGTCATCCTACTCCACCAATCAACAATTTTCATTCCTTTCTTTTGCCATTCTATAAAAAATTCTTTCTATTTCTTAGTTTTGACATAAAATGTTCATTTATGTCTGAAAGCCTTGATCAATTTGTTTTGTCACCGTTTGCTATGATGGTTCTTGTTACTTTCTCAACAAAAGTTATAATAATCCTAACAATTTGCATGGTGCTCTCTTAGCTTAACAGGTTATAAAATAAATTATTTTAGTATTCCAAATTTGCATAAAAAAAAGAAAAAAATAACACATCTAAATAATAGAAATTCAATAGAATTCAACTTTTATTCACTTTGCTTACGGCTGAAATTATTACATAATCTCAATTTTTATGTTGTTTTTTTTTAACTAATTTGTGCACGAGATTGAGATGAGATTGTATGAGATTTACTCTCATATCCTGCTTTATAATTATTCCTTCTTCTAAGTGCCGTGCACCAGCATCAACGGTCTCAAAACTGAGCCACAGCACGATGCAACCACCACCGTGCTTGACAGTGTTCTTAACTTTGATGATGACACCTTTTAAATTATTTTAGAGCAGCTCGTTTTTTCTCTTCTAAGAAGCTGCTTAGGACCAGTATGAGTTCACAAAGAAAAATGTTTTAAACAATTTTTGCTCTTAGATCTACACTGAGGCTCTTAGACTTTCCCATTCTGAGGATCATTGCAATGACCGACAATTGCTGTAAAACAAATCTCAATCCTAATCTCTCACAGAGGTTATCGAGTTAAAAGTTTAAACTTCACAATCTTGTTTGTAGAAATCATACAATAAGGAGAAGAGGAAGAAATGGATCTAAATACCTTCAATATTCTGTTTCAGCTTCATCTTGTCATCTGAAATTTGATTATCTTCTATCATCTGAAACAGAGCAAGCAGTTGTTAAGACTTAGAAAAGCACAAGCTTTAGCTCCTACTGCTAAAGCCTCGGCTGCTCACGTTTGCATCATGAGGTGTGAAACGGTCTGCCTGCACCGCCTGGAGCTTGTTTGCCGTCACCCTCAGCTTCTCCTCCAGTTTCTGGATCTCCTCCTGGCTCTCAGCCTGGGCCTTCTGCAGAGCCTGATAATCCGTCATCTTCTTCTCCGACAGCTCCAGTTTATCTCTCAGCTCTGACGTCGTTTTGTCCCGCTCCACCTGGAGCATCTCCATCTCTGCCAGACGAGCCTCCGCCTTCTGCAGCTTCTGGGAGGCTTCGTTCAGAGTCGCCTTGCTGCTCTGAGCCTCCAAGTCGGACCGTCCTTCAGCCAGCTGGTCTCTGGCCTCCTGAAGTCGAGCGCAGAGGTCCTCGCGCTCCTTGGTCAGAATAGCGGCTTCGATCTTGTGTTTGGCCTTCAAGTTCTCCACCTCCAGCTGGTGCTCCATCTTCAGGGTCTCCAGGGTGGTCCTCAGCTCCAGGGCATCCTGCTCCTGGCCTTGTGGAGCAGACAGACCTCTGTTCAACGAAGCCTTCAGCTCCTCCAACGATCGCTGATGGTCGCTGACTAAACTGTCGAACTTAGCCTGTGCAGTAAACAAAACCATCCATTTTAGTTTAATTTTGGGGAGTAGTAAATAAATCAGATCATTTTGTACCCAAACTAAATTGAAACAATTATTTATTAAACTAAACTCCAGGGAAACGACCCCCTTGTTTTACCGCATGCTCTACAATCAGATCTGAAGACCAAACCGTGACACAGCACCTTCCAGGAGTCCATCATTTCCACGTTGTCCTTGGTGGCTTGTTGGACTTTCTGCTTCATCTCGCTGATCTCCGCGCTCTGCTTCTCCACCATCGCCCTCAGAGAGTTGATCTCCTGCTGGCTGGCTGCCAATGCCGCCTCGTACTTCTCTTTGAGCTCACTGCTCTCCTTGTGGTGCTCACGGCCCGCCGTCAGCAGCTGCTCACGTAGGAGGAGGGTCTCCGGTTGGGTGCCGGCACCAGCCGCTTCTTGCTGGGAGCTGGCGTCTCTTTTAAGCTGACCCTGGAGGTCCTCCACCTCAGCTCTGCGGAGCGCGAGCTCCTGCTCCAGCTGCATGATGCGACTCTGCTCTTCTACTGTGGTTTGCTGGCGAGACAGAAAACAGCTAAAATCACTGATTGGGAGGGGTTTCCTTTCAGCGGCGGAAGCGAAGGAAGTTCCTACTGAGATTGGAAAAGGAACCCGCAGAACATTCATGGTTTTATAAAGAATATCTAAGACAGGGAACAAGCAAGAGATCAGGCTAAAAAGATAAATTAAAGAAAAGCTGCTGAAATCATTTAAATAAATTAAAGAGAAAAAAAAAGAGGACAAAAAACTGGGACAGCAACAGATTGGTCAACGTTTGGCTCCTTATATTCAAAAAGATTAAATTCAGTTACTGGAAATGTTCCATTTCTGAATTAAATGAGGAGAGATTAAAACAAAACAATTCCCAAATCTTCTTGTGGAGGACAGGGAGGATATAACCTGAAGAAAACGGATCAAAAGCATCAAAGCTTAAAATACCTAATTTTGTGAACAATCCAATGCTGTTGGGTGTTTCAGTCAGATAAACCTGTGTTAACCGTCTAAACATTTCTTCACTCTGGCTGATACCAATGCTTTTTGAGTCTCAGAATGCTGATCCTCATTTAGTCTGAAGGGGTTCCAGGCGAGGCCAACGCTTCTTTAGCCTTAAATAGTCCCACTGATACAAAGGTCAGGTCAACGGCTCCTTTATCTCACAGGATCTGTCTGTCGCCACTTCAGTCTGCAAAGGCTGCCTCTACAGACACAGACGGGCTCCTGAGAAAGAGCCGCCTGTAATCAAGCATTACCTGCGGGATCCGTTGGGATCTGAGTTGGGAGATTTTAGCACTTTGTCAAAACTACTTTACTAAAAGCAGAAGTCAAACGGCTAAGCTGACAGTTAGGAAATACTTCATCTGCAGATATGAAATGAAAGTATTTTGAATGAAACACAATGTTGCAATTGGGGAATAAAGACACAGCAAACTGACCAAACAATTAGCTTCAAAACAATCAGCTTTAAACTCTTCCTGTTGGTTTTTTTTTTGGTCTACTGAAGGGAGCCGTTTCTCACATTTTCTTTTTTTCTTCACAAGGTTAATTAAGACTCTGTCGACAGGCTGGAATCCAAAACAATGAACCAGGCGGTACTTAAAAGGGGACCAGGTTATAATTTCTGAGGGTTTATAACCCTAAGCAACAGTTTAAGCTGCTGAATTTCTTCCCTATTAATGTAAAATCCGCTCATTAAGTGAGCTTTAAGTCTTTTTCATTATTAGCGTCACATCTTGCTGATGCACACAGCGAATCTCTGTCCCGGCAGCCGTAACTAAATTCCTTTTTTATATCAAGAGAGCACCATCAAAGTAATGGCATCGGCTGGATACTAAAAGCGAAGAGATGTTAACATTAAAGCTAATGCATCGTTTTCAAAATATTTAAACAAGGAGCCAAACGATCAATGTGTCACTGTCTGAAATGTGCTACGGTTCGGGAGAAGCAAAAGATGAAGGTAGGGTGCAATTTTTTTTGTTGTTGTTTTTTGTTTATTTAAAAGTAGCCAAGCAAATGTGAGGAAGCCAACATCAAACCTGAACAAAGCGGCTCTGCAAACATCGCTCACAAACAAACACTGGGTTTTAAGAACGACCAGGAGATTGAGGAGGAAGACCTGCTGCACGGTGAGCAGCACGACCGTGTGTGAAAACAATGGAGCGCAGAGTTTTCTAAAAAAAAAAAAAATGTATTTTTGAACTGATTCGCCTGAACTGCATCCAGATACAGAAATACAAGAGAGAAACGAGGAAAAGGAAGAATCTATAGGAGGTTAATGTCGCTGAGAGCATCTGAAGTCGATTTTGAAGTCGAGAGTTGAGACAGCTCAGCAGCGGATCAAAGCCAAGACAAGACGACATCTTTTTTTTTTTTTTTTTTCACCTTGGTTCTGTTGCCCAACCTCAAGGATTCTGCAACATGACTGCGCCTTCCCTGTTGACAGAAGCAGGAATCAAGCGTTTCAAAGTGTTTAGTTATCTTTGAAGCTTTAAGAAAACTAAAATAAAAAAAAGCGTATATGGAGTGATTCCATGTTTATTATTAATGAGACCTTCGCTGAGAGCTGCAGTGCAGCTTATTAAGGCGCTGCACAGGATGTCATCTCTCTCTCTGTACATTTAGCCGCAACATTAATCACCTTATTAGATGACTGAACTACACAAAGATGGATTTGGATACATTTTTTGTTCTTAAGCATATATTCCTAATTTGTTTGATTCCAGTTTTTTTTATATATATATAAAATTGAAATACAGAATTTAATAAAGTTATATAAATACATTATGATTTAATTACATTGAAAACAACTGTTTTTCCAGTAAGGTTTGGTGTTTTTGTGATGAACTTCAACCGTTCTAATCTAGTGTCATAATATTTGTTGTGTTTTGTGCAGTAAAAAGGTTGAATCTGTATCTGTAAGCATGGACTGTTGCATTTGATTTACCTCGGTTAGGACTTGATTGTAGGAAACTGAATTGCTTCTAATGGTAAAAGTTAGTGCAAAAGCCCCTTTTATTGTGGCGGTATAAAGCTCCATCATGGCTGACGTCCATCGGTGTGAAGGTTCTACTGCAGCAGATGCTAATTCTGACCATATCCTTTTAGTGGAGCAACATTCGCCTTTGTTCAGCATCATTTTCTGCTTTTAGCTCCATCTTTTACATTTCCTACCTGCACATTATCTGAACCATTTCTGCACTTTACTAACAACTCAAAATGCTACATTAAAATGGTGACGCAATACATCCAGTAAGTTCAGCACCTTAGATTACATGGTGTCTATTTTGTCAGATTGCAGCTTGCCTAGCTAAACGATCCAATTCCAACACTGAGGCTCTTTTTTGGATGAGAGAATAGATTCTGTTCATCATCAACAACCTGCCTTTTTCTAAACTTTTTTAACTTTGATCCAAATCGCCAGCAGATGTCAGGAGATGGTTAATACATTCAAACATCCCCCTGCTGTCTGACTGAGAATAATATACATTAACACAACTACATATTACCTTTGTAATGCAATTAAAGAGAGCATCTTTTTTAAAAATGTTACAATGGCGACAAACTGATGCCAAACACTAACTGTTGAGAAACAAAAGTCTGAAATTTAGGGAGATTGAAATAACCTTTGCTTTGTGCTTTACTGATTATTACCTTCATATTTCTATCCTGAATGATTCATAGAAGATACTTTGACTTCAGATAGAAAAAGGTAAATTAAAATCACCTTAGCTAAACTAACTGAGCTTGGTAAGTCAAGATTAGATCAAATAAAATTGGCTCAGGAAAAAAAAAGCTGACTTTAACTTTAGCAAAGATCAATCAAAATAATTCAAACTCAAATTAACTAATTTGGCTTCATAAAATAAGCCCCACTGAGCTGATCCAAGACTTCACTTTGTTCACTTCTAATAAAAACTGTGAAATACAGTTTAAAAAAGTTAGTAACTTACTCAACATAATTTGAAGTAATCCTCTATGCTTTAAACAGAATTGATAAAACCAGACAGGTCTAAAAAAAATAACTGTTTAACAAGTTTTAATTATTAATATCCAATCTAAACCAATCTAACTTTATTTATATAGCACTTCAAAAAACCAAAAGACCAACAAAGTGCTGCACAGCTAATTTAAGCTAAGCTAAAACCTCCTAATAAAAAAGAAAGGTAAACTGAGCTAAATTTAAAGGGAAAATAAACAAGAGTTAATTCCCCGAAATACAAGTAAGCTTTGCTAAGATAAACTCGGATAGATTAAAATAAGCTAAGCTAAAATGTTTGACAAAGATTTAGTTAAACCAGGCTAAGATATAATGAACTTTATTACAGAGCTACAGAGCCTACTTGAATAACCCGGAAGTATATGGATAGAGTTTCTAAAGATTAAAATAAAACTTTGGCACAAAGGCAGACAAGACATAAGTGGAGAGCAGCTTATTCTAAAAGCCTGTGACAAAAAAAAAAAGCAGAAAGACAGAGGACAGTAAGCACAGGCAGCGGGCTCATGCTTTTTACCCTTCGCCTCTCTAATTCTTTCTGGAACGCCTCTGCTCTCGATTTTTCGAGCAACAGACTCTGCTCAAGCTGACGAATGTGGGCATGTTCCAATTTCGTCTGAGTCTACAAAAAAAAAATAAATCACAAAGACAGGAAAAAAGAAGAAAACAAGAAAAGGCTGAAGGGAAAAAGATGAATAGAGATCAGAGAAGAATAAGAAGTGGCAGCAGATGATCAGAGTGAAGCTGAAGATCATTCCAGCCAGGATTTCATTCCCTCAGCATTTTGGAAGACCCACACTCCATTTTTTTAGCCAATTATTATAAAAGAGATGCCAGTTTAACCTCTTGAATATTTCATTCACAAACTAGAATGATCTGGGAACTTTACCATTATTACTAAAAAGATATTTGAGATTCTATGTATTAAATACACACCAGGACTCTAATGAAATTCCCAGATGTCTGTCCTGACAGGAAATTTATGAAGTTATATTAAATCCACAGACCTCAGGCTTAGTTTTTTTTTTATTCAACAATGTCTGCATAAAGGTTACCCCTCAGGGGGAGAGGATAAACTTGAGGTTCTAAATCTGGTTTAGGTTGCCTTCATTTCTTAGTGTTTTACAGAACTTGAAAAAATACAGACGATGAAGTAAACAAAGAACAGTTTTCAAAGCAACTCTGCAAACAGCCGTCTGGGGTTAGTTGTATAAAACACATTCTAATCCGTGTATAAATTAAAATTTAAAATTGTTTTAAGCTTTGAAAAAAAAATACATCTATAAAAATATTTATAAATTAGGAAAATTTCCAGTACTTGCAGTACAGATTGTAAAAATGGCAGTGCTCTGTCCCTGCAGTAGGCCATTATTAGGCCTTTTCTACAGTTCTATAATGAGAAAGAGTTTTCACTAGTGAAACTATTTTAGCCAAAAATTCCAGGAGTGAATCCCCTAGCATATTTCTACCAAGGTAAGATTGTAAAAAGTAAGTAAAAAGAAAAAGAAAATCCAAAAGCTCCAGTTCAGGATCTTCATGCTTCTGTTAATACAACAAAGGTTAAAGTTAGTGACAAGAAAATTAGAAAAAAAGACAAACATCATCAGCTAGTGAGAGTAAAAAGCAGAGTCTATCCTATGTGTAAATTATCTGATATTACTTTTGGTGGGAAACAGCATCTCAATGAACCATAAGACCTCTGGAATAATGTCCTTTAGACATTCAAGACCAAAGTAGAGATGTGGTGTCACGACCTGCAGCTGTTCTGTTTTGTGTTTTCAATATTTCCTTCCTCTCTCTGTGTCTCTCTGACCTGCTCTAACTGGAGGCTTTCACCCTACAGGATGGGGAGATCCGGTGTCCCAAGGAAAGTGAGTTTAACAGACTAACTGGATGGATTATTTCTTTAAAATAAAGTAAAGCAGAACAGCGCTATCGCTCCGGCCCTCAGCGATAACTGAGCCAGCCAGGACAGGGCTCCCGGTGTCCAGCGTGCTTGTGAAGGTAGGAGTTACATTAGAGCAGCATTTTTTGTTAACATGATTCAATGCATAGGAATGGTACCTTTGTGTATACATCACTAGTTATGGCGGCTAACAGGGGATTTCTTATCTGATTGTCATGTCCTGGTTCTAGACAAGGTTGTTAATATAAATGGTCTGTTTCTTTTGAATCTGTTAACATAAAAAAAATGTTTCAATGAATATAATCACTGATTAAAAGAAGTAAAAATGGCTTCTTTGGTTCTTATTAGAAAGGTTAAGTTTTGAGTAGTTTATCGTCAAGGTTTTACCCTTTTGATTCAGAAAGACAGCATTTAAATCACCTCATTAGCCTATTATTGATACATTTTTTGTCTCTTTTCTAAATTCCTGTGTAAAAACAGGCTCCAAACAATATAAGAATAATAGGGATCATTACAGCAGTGGATTCAACAGGGCTTTTGTTTGTCCTAAAACAAACTACTCTTGCAATAATGAGCTCACATGTCTCTTAAATGAAAAAGAAAATAGAATAAAAGGGTCAGCCAGCTTCATATCAAGACCACTTATCTATATAAAACTCATATTTGAACTAATCTGACCCAATTGAACATACTGAATATATCTTAATTATCTAGTCCAGAGACTGGATCCTTGCTTTATGCAGATACATGTTCTTATTCAAAAGCTAAACCAAGCATTTATGAGTTACACAGGCTGTTAATTACCTCCAGGTCTCCTTTGGTGATGGACTCCTCTTCCACTCTAAACTGGAGGTCCTCCACTTTCCTGTATGGATTTGAAAAGATGGTCATTATAAGAAAAGCCAAGGATAAATGTATGTCATACAGCTATGTAGAAAAGTACAGAACTGATCTTTGTTTTTAGCAAAAGTGTTTAAAGAAAGCAAAACAAATGCTTGATAAAGCAACTTACAGCCATAGAAATCTGGTTGGTGCAAAGACAAGCATTTAAAGACCTGGAAATCCTTAGAAAGGTGCTCACAGATGCTGTTACTTTTTAATTAACCCTTCATCATTTAGCCTCTTTCTATTCGCTTAAGAAAAAAATCTAATAAACACACAATAACCAGGAATTCTATTTTTCAAGAAGTTCAGTGTTTAGATTAGTTATGAAGATAAATAATCCTGAAAATACTAAATTTTCCCAATTTTGATGCCAATTCTTACAGATTTTACCCTCTTCTATTCTATTCTATTCTATTCTATTCTATTCTATTCTATTCTATTCTATTCTATTCTATTCTATTCAGCCCCAGCCTTTGAAGGCTGCATTTGTAGACAGATTAGGTCACAGTGCTGCGCTGAGGACTGTCCCAATCCAACAATCACCCTAAGACTTCCTCAAGAGCGGCCGACAAAATGCATCTTTTACTGAAGGATGCATCTTCAGTATTATTATTACTGTCTGTCTGTTATTAATAAAACTTGTATTTTTTATTTTAAAGTCTATATGACTGAATACAAGACATTCAATTGTTTTGTTTTTTTACATAAGGGCAATCCTGGACACCCCAGTTACATGAACTTAAATGGTCCTTTATAGGCATAAAAGCAAACAAGTAGTAAATAGAAAACAAAAAGTACCTAACATTGTAGGCTTTTCATAAGAAATAATTTACAGATAGGTTTGCATTATTTGTTTTTCAGACGGCATCTAAATAATTGAAAAAAATTATAAATCCATTTCTTCCTTTGCGAGATATGAATTATAAAACAATCTAATTTTTGATTGAATACTGATAACTTTATGACATTGCCCTGTGTGGCCAAGAGTTTGTAAAACACTGCTTTTAAATATTCCAAAATAAGAATATAGAAAACTATTAAAGTCATTGGCTGTCAGAGAAGGAAAGAAATATCTGTATAGTGAAAAGAAATAGTCTCCTTTGGAAAAAAACGTCTGATGTCTGGCAGCTACTTTTGGGAAACCATGAAGTTGTGTAGGAAACAATCAAAGTAGAACCGGTAAAAAAATCCCAAAGGAGGGAAATAACCACCTTTAAAATCAAAATGCTGACATTTTAATCTCTCCATTTAATCTAAAAAAGACAAAAATCTAGCAGGGGAAACCCAAGACACCTCTTCACAAAATCTATTTCAGAAATCCTTCTTGGCTTCACTGAGAGTAAAAAAAAAACATTTCCAGGGATAAACTCCTTGCTGGTACTCCTAGATTATTAGGTTTTTTTTCTCTGTCTGAGATGGCTGAGGTTGGTGTGGACCTGGGACCAAAAACAAAACCGTTTTGATAAATCTTTCAAATCTCTTAGTTTAGGTCATAGAAAGGTTGTGAGTGCCTTCACCTCTTCTCCTCTTCCAGCTGATTAGCAAGCTCCAGCTTGTCCTTCTGTGTGCTGGCCAGCATGGTTTGGACCTGCTGGAGGGCACTCTCGTTTTCCGCCACATACTGTGGACACAAAGAAGACGACTGGTTCTGGTTGGTGGGTTAAACACACCTGATGTTAGTGTACGGTAGGGGACGATAAACCCAAAACCTTATCTCTGGTGATCGGCTGTTTTCATACCTGTACATGTTGCGCCTTGAGGACGCTCAGTTCCTTCTCCACCTCGCAGATGTGGCTGGTTGCCTTAGCAACCTCAGCTCGCTCCAGGTCTCTTTCGGCCAGCAGCTGTTCAATGTGCTGCTGCTTCTCCTTCAGGGCCTCTTGGAGCGCCGTGGTGCCTGAGATTTTACGGGCGTAGCGGGACGACGTCTCTGTTAGCTTTAAAGGGAGAAAAGAGAAGGAGGAGCAATCGAAGGTTAGAGAGACGACTGCTGTATCAGCTACCAGGTCTTCTGTTGCCAAAATACTTCTTTAAAATTTGGAGTTGTTAAAATAACTCATTGAATCAATATAAAAACTAAGATTATAATAATAAAAAAACAAAATTCATGCAAAAACTAACTTTTTAAAGTCATTTTTCTGAATATGGATCCGGAAAAAAAAAGGATTATATTCTATATTACATTAACTGATCAATCTTTAGGGCCAAAAAATGTTTTGGCTTTCAAAGAAATGTGACACTTTACAACAAAAAATCCCAAACAATCAAATAGGAAACCCTATCTGGACATGAAAAGGACTACTTTAAATCTTGTCAGGTATATTTTTTAGATTTTTTTCCCCTCATAAAATGTCTAAAATCATTATAAAAAAAATACCATGACTTAGTTTAAATCTATATTTATTTAGTTTTGTGTGTTCATGACTGTTGGAGAGCGAGTGAAATGAACGAGATCCCAATCAAATTCACCCAAAACACACACACCTGCAAACGACTCTAAAACCTATAAAAGCTCTTCACAGGACCTTCAACAACCTCTTAAAGGCACCTGTCTGCACATGTTTAAAGAATTAAAACCTCTAAGGAAAAAAAGGCAGGCCAGACTAAAGTTAACAATGTTCTTTGGACAGAAAGTAAATTATATGGACATCAGAGCAGAAGAAATATTTACCATAAACCAAACAAAGGAAAAAAATCATTGGCTGTGAAGCAGGGGGGTGGAACCTTCGTGGTTTGGGGACAATTGTCTGCTGTAGGTTTTAAGCTGGTTTGAAGCTGTGAGGATCTTGCAAAATTCAACAACCTATAAAAAAAAGACAATTCGATCTGCTAAGGTTTGGCTAAAAGCTAAATACATCTTGGTCTCGTTGGGATGCTGTGAGTTGACTTAAAACAGACTTTACATTTATTTCTCTCCAAGCTGAGAGTAAGAAGTTGGGCAAAGTTTCCTCAGACTGGTATCAGAACCTGGTAGATGACAACCACAGCATTTCACTGAAGGTATTCCAGTCATATGGGATGTAAATAGATGTTCAAATCAGAGATTAGTTAGCATCAGTATTTTTGTTGATATATTTTGTTTTATAAGTAAAACAAGGTTCTCTTGTTTTTACCTAGTTTTTAAGGTGAACGTTTTTTTGAAAGTTAAACGATTCCATGGGCTGTCTAAACTTTTTAATATGCTTTAATTTGTGTGATACATAAAAATATCAGCTAACGTGATTTCACTATGTCGTCATGGGGCGGCCTGTGGTGCAGAGCTTGCTCTCTCTGGCAGCAGTGGGGATTAGAGCATCTAAACCCACAGAGAGGCAAGAAGAAGGCTGGAAGAGAAGCTACGCCTCTGCAAGGGAAGAACAGACAGAAATCTTATGACTCCTCTGCTTGTTTGGGAGATCTGGAGAAGAAAAGCGGAGAACCTAAAGCTTCCTCCAAACTCTGCTTAAAATACCATTGTGACTATAGATACACCCACATCATCTTCAACCTCCAGGAAGAATTTCTGTGGATTTAACAAAACGGCATTGTGTCGTACTGAAAAGCGATTGTGACAAAAAGATAGAAAAAAAAAGATTCTTAACTCACTGGGCAGTATGAGTGAAGATTTCATTAGTAACTTACGGTATGTCTTTTCAATAAAAAAAATTAAATAAGTTATTTTTATTAATTATACCACATATGAATCCAAAGAAAAAAAGACATCAGTATCCCTACCAAAATCTTTAGGAGAGACTTTATATTTCATGTTTGAGGATATTGCAAAATGCAATGTATATTCTGTCCTCTAGAGGGACCTATTTCCAAACATTTCAATGTCTGAGGATATCTTAAACTCTGCAGATTTAATTTAAACCGAATGAAACACAGAAAATAAGGTTATTTCGAAAAGATTAGCTAAAAACAAATAATAACGACACTTTTGGAGATATTTCATTTGAGCAAAAGTAGAATGATATAGTTAAAGAAAACTGTAAAACAAACGGCTTAGGGGGGCAGTTTATCACCGATTCTTGACATCCTCCTCATTTACTTGGAGGTAAATGACATGCACATTCTGTAGGATCTGCATTTAAGTTCCTACAAATTAGGCATGCATTTTATAAAAAATAAAATAACAAACAAAAATAAAAAAAAACAATAAAATAGTTCTTTAGTACTCAGCTGAATGAAACTGTGTCGGACCAAACATTAGAGTATCTGGTGCAGGGTGATCAGCCAGATAATCACAAAGCTTGCTTTCTGTGCTGTCTCCCGTCGCTGCCAACAATTAGGAAAGTAGAAGGGAGTGTTCTCCGTCCAAGCGCTGGCTTGTAACCAGAAGCTAAAATCAATGTAAGATACTTCGATGCCCCATCTACTTCAGTCTGCTGCCAGAGACCAATAGGATCTAAGCCTTTAAGACACAGAGCCTCTGCAATGAAAGGAGCTCTCGTTTGGGCTCCAGATTCATTTAGCTTGATTAAAATAAATGCACTAGTTTCAGAGAGAACAACAAAACTTGCTTAAACCAATTTACACTTGACTGTTTTTAAAACAAAATCAACTATGTTTACTCACAATGTCCACAGTTAGATGAGAAGATCGATATAGGTCATTTTTGAAGAGAAAAATAATCGTCTTTAGCAGGAAATGAACCTGAAATTCTTATAAATGCTGAGTCACTGGTCACTATGGGAACCATATTAGCATTCAAGCTTCATGCAAACAGAAAATATGAGAAAACTAATGACAACATGTGCTTTTAATGAAGCAGTTAGATACTTTCACCTTCAAAACATGACCAAAAAAAGAGAGAGATCTGCTCATCTAAGCACTGAATAAAATGACTCCACTGGATCCTTTAAAATCCTCATCACACTCATGCTGAAACAGCCCGTCTGCCATCAGCGTGAGCGTGGAGTGCACTGCAGCCGTCTTACCAGTCCAGCTCGGCTCGGGCGTCCACCCACAGAGGAGGCCACCGAGCTGACTGAACTGATGGAGGAGCTGCTGGGGCTGTGGGCCAGAGAGGAGACCCCCATGGCCACCCGTTTGCTCTTCTTCGCCTTGGCCGGGCTGGTGGAGGGAAAGCCGATGCGGATCACCTTGTGGATGGGAGCAAAGAGGCCAAACTTCGGAAGGCACTGGAAGTATCTGCAGGAAGGAGAAGGAGAACTGGATGTTTTATATTTCGATAGTCGATAGCTTCAACACACTGCCAACATTTCCTTCAATTCTTTCTGTCGGCCTCTCAGACCAATGACATTTTCCAATTAGTGCATGATTTTCTAAAACGGCACATAAAGAAATATTACGGTTTAATGAAGATGGAAAAATCAGTATTTTTGGGTGTAATCACAGAAACTAGAGTGTAGTGCATCTTTCAATAACATTATACTATTATTAACATGACTTTGGTGTAGATAAGCTCAGATATTCTCTCTCAGACAAAAGAACTGAATGCGCTTTTGATGTAACTTACTGTCGTTTTCTTGTTCATCCCAAAGTTTTCACAACTTGCTCACAGTATTTTTCTGTTCAACAGTGTTTCTTTCCTAGATGAAGCCACTAAATGAGCTCTGGCTGCCATCAACACTTTTCTTAAACCCGTAGTCCAGGGGTACTCAAATAGAAATGATTTTGACCTCAGAGGCCATTTATTGAGTCCGTGTATGATAACGTATCACAACAATATAACAGTATAACATTTATAACATATTTTATAACATAACGTTTCCTTTTTAATAAAAAGAAAAATTATCACCTGAATTAAAACTAGAATTTTAATTTGGACATATGTTAAAATAATTAACTAAATAAAACCAAACATAACCATGTTCAAGATCCTCAAAAAAAATAGCCTTCAGGCAGCCCAAGAACGTAAACCTTTCTGTTCACTCTGGTTGGAACTGCGGTTTTCACTGTTCGGTTTTCTTTTTGGAGCAAATTTCGAGCATTACTGCTCCGGTGGTAAATGTGTGGCTGCTGCTGAGAGTGACTGTCTCTTGTTTAGTGTTGCCGTGGAGACAACCCCTAGTCTTGTATTGAGATCCTGGCGGGCAATTTCAAAATAAGAGCAGACAGTGCGATTGAATATATTTTTTTAATCATTAAAAAAAACTTTTCAAAACAGCTCGTGGGCCATTAATAGATACCCAAGGGGCCACAAAAGGCCCGGGGGGCCGCTATTTGAGTATGGGGGTCCTAGAATGTCATGACATTGGTAACCCTGAGCCTGGTTCTACTGGGTTAGAAATAACAATCTCTTGATGAGCTTACTTATGATGGAGCAAAAAGACTATGTTTCAATATATATTTCAAGATAACTTTTAAATTAGACACAAATAAACAAAAATTTATCAATATTTTTAAAAAAAATCCACTGAAAGCGGCGTTCTTATTATTCGTATTTGGCAGCAGTTATTTCAACTGGGACAAAAGCTAAAAGATGGAGATGCAGGCCTGCTAATCGGAGTGATTGTCAAGGATTTGAAAGCGGCCACAGCTGAACAGATGGATCTACATCCTTCCTCTTCATTTCCTTTTAGGGGAAACCAAGCAGAGGAATTCCAGGAGCGTATGGCGTGTGTGTAAGTGTGAGAGCATACCTTGTACCAGCGACTGCTCCGTCGTTCTTTCCCAGAGGCTCATCCAGCTCCACTCCACACCATTCACCCTTAGCGAAGTCTGTTTCCCCCATGTAACGGATCACGCCCATCTTAGAGCCTCCCACCTGCAAAGACAAGGACCGATAAAAATGTGCCTAAAGAGGACTGAACTTTTATCCCCAGCGTACACTGTGAGCTCTGCAGGGGGGGCAGGCGTATTCCCAGCATGCAGAGCGTTAATGCATGACACCAGACATATGGTAGCCTCTGTGATTGCTATGTAGCATGCACTGATGTAGCAATGACATGTGTGTTTGGATGTGCTGTGCAGCTCTATCTTCCTGATGATGAGACTCGCCTCATTTGAGCCTTGAACAAAGTAGTCTTGTTTGTAATTAGGCAACTTCTGGGCTTTATTTAGAGGCATCAGGGTAAAGATGTTTTGATGTATGTCTCATTATAGACTCAGCATCATGCTTGCTTTTGCTTTCTTCTGCTACTTTGTGTTATTCTGTCCCATTAAATCCCACAGAAAAGATCAATCTCTATTCAGAGAATACGTCTCCATTCCACCAACTGGAAATACATCATGTCTAAAATCTAAAACCCTGAGAAACTTGGATCCTGATTTTTTTTTTAAAGTAAAAGATACATTTATAGATTTATTTATCTTATTTTGGACAAATTAAGACATAGTGCATGAAACTAATAATTAGGCGCTGCTGACTTCATGCTCTCTTCATCCAGGAAGATATTCAGGATGATGCGCACAGGTTTCTAGAACACAATAAGAAAAAGATATGCAACAATCTGTTCTTTTGAAAAGCAGCTTTTAAAACTACAGGGAAGCTTTTGTTTGGGATTGTTTCAAACAAACGGTGTCAGATGCGGTCATTAAAGTGATGAAGAGTGGTCACAAACGGAGCGTACAGCACCGCCGAACAACAAACTCATTCATAAAACTCTGCTTTCATGGTTTCCTGCTCTCTCACATGCTGATCTGAAGCCTGTCGAGTTAAAGTTTAGGGAAGAATATAATTCAAAAATCCACAAAGACATTGTTTTCTCTTTTAGCGTTTCTGATCTGTTTCACCTTCTTCAGCATAAATATGAAACCCCATTCCAACAAGGCAGCTGCAGCTTCGAGAGATTCACGGGAAAAAAAAACAGCAGTCACCCAGTAATGTCACCTCACTGAGAGAAAATAATGGTTTCCTGTTGGGAAGACAGGCTGAGCTTCATGCACAGCTGCTGAATGTCTTTCACACATGGCGAGACTCACATGTGTGACTCACATGACAACACTCCCAGTCCAGTTCAGACATCCCGTTTCCTCAGGAAAGGGGGCTTCATGAAGCATAACCACGATCAGATGAATATTTTTTTTTGGCATACATGAACATGTGTGAATGACAAAGATAAATTAATTGCTGAGGTGCTGTTCCAAACGTATTTTTCTGCCCAAGTGAATAAAAAACGAGTAAAAGTTTTACATGAGCCCTTCACATTTCAATATTTTACACTGAGTCATGTTTTTACACTGTGGGATGAAGCCGGAGTACCCTGAGAGAACCCACGCATTAAAGTGGAGAACCCAGGACAACCCCTGCTTCTCTGTGCTGCTCCCATTTCAACACGGGTCTTAGCGAGACACTGCTAAAAGATTTCTGTAATTAAAGTTCATTATTTATGCATAACAGGAGCAGAGACAATGACACACAGTGCGTGAGAGAGAGAGGATCTGGTAAAATGAGGTTTCAATGAATTAAACTTGGGATCTATTAAGAATGGCTTCCAGTTCAACAAACAGCCCAGAAATTGCTGGAAAATGGTACAATGTTGCAGAAAAGCACAGGAATCTGGGTTCAAAACAACCAAATCTGCAAAAAGAAAAAAAGAAAAGATGTGAAAAGAAAAGCACCAAGCCCTTTGATTATCAGCCTGAATGAACGGGTCATTGTGTCTCTTAGAAAAATACATTTTTCTGTTATAACAATTTTATTTTAACCACCTCGCTGATTATATTAATGACTAATTATCAGTTTTCTGATAATCAATGATCATCCACTCCAGAAAGAGTTGTTTGTAGCATGACTTGATTGCACTTTGATTTAGAGAAGCACGGATTCAGTTTTTACCAGATAAGACTGTTTAATAAATGTAATCCAATGGAAGTGAATGCATCAGGTACTTAAAAAAAAACATAACAGACAAATGAACACAAATATAAATGCTTAGTGGCTCCAGAGTCACTGGCATTGGAATCATAGAAATGGAGTGACTAGATCACTGTAACACTATTGCTGCATGTAATGTCAGTTTAAAAAGGAATGAGTGGATGGGATTGTTGAATCTGCGTCATTCGTAGGCTATTCTATTCTATTCTCTGAGCTACAGGAAGCCAGTGTAAGGACTTCAGAACAAGGCTGTTGTGCTTTACTTTATTAGTTCTAGTGAGAACAGGGGCAGCAATATTATGGATCAGATGCAGCTGTCAGACAACTGCAGCTAATCGCTGAAACGCTGATTTGTTTAGGCAAATCTATGAAGACGCTGCCGCAGTAATCAATTCTACTAAAGATAAATGCATGAATGAGTTTTTCTAGGTCCTGCTTGGACATTAGTCCTTTAATCCTGGAAATGTTCTTCCGGTGATAAAAGCCCAACTCAGTAACTACCTTTATTTGCCATCTAAGGTTCAGATCTGAGTCCATCATGACACCTAGATTTGGACCATAATCAGTGGTTTCTAGCTATAGTAGCTGAAGCTGCGCGCTAACTCTGGATCTCTCCTCCTTTGGTCCAAAAAGTATTACCTCAATTTTGTTTTTATTCAGTTGGAGAAAATTATGGCGCATCCACATATTGATGGGTTTATAGCTACCTGGTGACATTGTGATGTAAAGCTTTGGATTTCTTATTTGTTAAAGATTATTTCAATAATCAGTAATACATGATTATTACCATTAATTGTTTCTGTCCTAAACCAGATGAACAAAAGCACTGGACGTCTAATAGATTTGGATTCCTCACTGCAATTTGGAAATCTTCTGAATAAACAACACTCATTAGAGACTTAAGGTGAAATGAAACAAAATAAGTTGAGTCATAAATAAATACATATAAAAAGAAAATAAAGGAATAAATACGATCAGGGTCTGTGTTTGTCCTTCTGTGAAAGCACTGAGACGATGGGGGATGATCGCCGTGTCACAAGATGTTAGGCAGAGACGTTGGTGTCAGCATGGCCGAGAGGTGTCTGAGCAAATCAGGGTTAAAATGTCACCAGGGTTTGTCTGTGAGAATCAAACGAATCCAGCTTTACTCAGTGTTAAGTCTTCAACACTCACATGGTTACTGATTCACCTAAAAAGCTTACATGTCTTTTTAAATTCTTCTAATCTTGAAAGTACTTGATAAAGTAGAGAATTTCCTTCCTCAGCATGTCCGTATACTGCCACTGTTTTAAAAAATGCTAAACCCAATGAAGAGGGATGTCTATGGATTCAGTGTTCATGGTGTATAATCACAGTTTGAGCTCATTTCACAAAATATTGAAGCTGTTATTTCAGAGGAGGCTGAGATAACTGGACAGCAGCAGGTCTGAGCCACCACAGCCAGATGGATTACACTGGGAGAGGCTTAGGAAATAGATGGATTCACTGATCAATGTGTCAGCAGCGCACGCTCCTCTCCTTAAGTGCTGAAAGTAATCCAGAGTGATTTATAATATTGACCGGCATGGAGGTGCTAGTCATCCCCAGTGCCCATCAGTAAATGGAATGCCAAGTGAGCCGGGGTCAAATGATTTTAGAGCAGGGAACACTGTGTACGCTAAGAGGCGTCCATGGGATGAAGAGCCACCTTTGGAAACATCGCTCTTAACAGTTTGAGGAGGGAGACAAGGTCAAAGGATAACGGTTCAGAAAAGCAAACGCCTAGTAGTAGGAATTAAATATACATCACTATATCTTCCTCAGATTGGATGGAACTCAGAAAAAATGGATGGATGGATGGATGGATGGATGGATAGATTCAGAAATGATACAGCATAGTTGATAAAATTAATATAACTAAA
>JAUZNJ010019775.1:0-17225 GCA_034780135.1 Jordanella pulchra | reverse complement strand
GAGGGCTCCAGCCCAGGAGACCCACGGCGCACTCTGCTGGAAGAAAGATGGAGCGGCAGGCTCCGGATCCCAACAGTAATTACAGCAGTGAGTCTTTTAGGGGGATTTCTCTACAAGCTGTGCACATCTAGACAAAAAGCCCTTTCAAGTTCTTTGGAAAATACATAAATGTCTGTCTGTCTGCATTGATAGTAGCTCTGAACATTGTCAACTCTTGCCACAGATTGTTAAACTGCTGGAGCTCTGTCTTTGGCTTAGCCCCTGCTCAGCATTGCTTGTGTATTTAGTTAAAGCTCTGCAAAGGCTTAGAAAACCATACAATAAAAACATTAATGCTGAAAATTGTCAGGCTGATATCAGTAACAACAAATCCACATTTTCCTCCCTGACTTAATAACATTTCTTCCAGCCCTCTCTGTGACCTTCGGTATATTGGGAATTGTAACCAGGTTAACCAGGTAACCAGATTCAATAGGTTACATGTGAAATGTTCATGCAAACTGCATAATTTGGAGAGTAGGAGCATCTAAGCATACAACTAAAGCATTCAAAACAGTCCTTTGCAACAGTAGTAAGCATAGTGATGATGATATGAAAATATATATTTTTATGTATTATTCAGACTTTATTCTCACAAAAAATGATACTGTCATCACAAGGGTGGGGTGGTTGTATTAAGAGAGATTTTTGCACAGACGCCAAGAAGCTTATTTTTGTCATGCCCTCTCAAAACCCGATGTTCTCATTTTGCTCAGCAGTCTGGTTTGTGGCAGTCTACACTGGACATGTTGGTTCTCGCCACTCTTCAATAAAAGTCAGCTGTGCTGTCAACAGATTCTCCCACCTGAGCTGTTTATATCTGCAGCTCCTCCAGTTAGAAAACAGCTCCTGGCTGCTTCTCCAAATAATATTTTGCGCTTGGGTTTTGGTGCAGGGACCTGTTTTGCAGTCAGTTCATTTCAGTTTGTATATAATGTATAAAAAAGTGCTTTGTGAGATGTTTAAAGCTTGGAATATTTTTGTTAGTTTAATAACTTTATCCATAAACTTTCTGGTGTGTTTCTTGATAGCATGAGACCTCCTCCTATGAATCTATATATCAGTCTTCTTTTTCTGATTAACTCTAATTCTTATACATAATTACAGTTCAATACATTATTTAGTAGCTTTTAAAGGTTCAAAAGCCTTGATAAAAATAAATGAAACAAGTAATTCCTATTATTTGCAAAAGTATTGTAAAAGCATTAGACCTTTCATTAAAAAAAAGAAAATCAAGTAGGCTTACAAAATGTTTACTAGTGTGGTTAAAAAAAAGTTGTTTTTCAGTAAATCACATTAAACTTCCTGCATTTGCCTCAAAATGTACTTGTACTAAGCCTATAGTGGCCCTGTATAAGGCGGTAAAATTCTCCCAATACAGCAAATGGTAAAAGACAGTTTTCAAGTGGAAAAGACCTTAGTCCTTTTTTATGCCTCAGACACACTTAATGCAATCACTTCAGCTCAAAAAACTTGTGTGGTTCTGTTATAATACTCCTATCTAAAAAGGACTAATTAAGCTTCCTCTACTAAAGTAAACTGAAGTAAACTAAATCCCTTTGCCTCCGTTGCTTCTGCCAATTATTGAGATTCTACCCAAGTTCATTAAGAGAGCTTTCAAAGTGTGAAATCAGATGGTTTCTGATAAATGTAGAGTAAAATGTAGATACCGACCTCATTAAAGTAAGCCACTTCCTCACAGTTCTCTGCTACACGGCTGTAGAGGGGCAGACCTGAAGAATGGAGAAAGATTTAGAGATTAAAAGGCAGTTGACTTAAAAGTATGATGATGGCTGAATTAAGTGGGCAGCATAGGAAGATTTCCAGAACACGAAAAACAAGGTAAATAAATGAAATTGTAAACTGTTCAAAATGTAATTAGTTTTGACTCAAAGCCTTTAGCTGCTAGCAAGAAAAATGAAAATATTGAAGCAGATAACTTTTCAACATCAAGATGAGTCAAAACATACATTTATAGTAAATCAGTAAAAAATGACTAAATATGAAAAACTACCTCAACTTTTGGATTAGCAAGTTTGAAACAACTTGGCCAAGACTATAGATTTATCCAGCCCTCCCCCTACTCAACAGAAAATTGACAAATTAGAGTCCCTTTTCTCTATTTCAATTCCCAAAGCTGCACATATGAGGCTGTTTATAATTCAGTACATATAGCACTGCTGTAGCAGCATTGCAGCTAACAAAATATTTTAAGCTTTCTTTGGAGTAGAATTATGAGGTGCTTATTACGCATTCTAAACCCATCCAGATATATGCTGTTATCCTTAAGAGGGCAAAACTTACTCTAAACTAGGGTAGCAACAATTAATTAAAGTAATTGTGGTAAATCAGTTGATGAAATAATCAATAAATAATTTGGTAATTGGATCTAATCATTAACTGGAGTATACAGACTCTAAAGCAAGAAACTGGCTGAAGAAAGAAAAAAATATATATCTAAAGCAGTAATTAAGTCCAAACAGTACAAAACTATTAACATTTACATTACAGTTCTATTCAGAACACTTCAATTTAAAGTTTTATTGTAACCTGGTTGAAATTCTGATAAAAAAAGTCTATTACATGGGATGACAATCAGACAGACGGACAGACAGATATCCTGTTAATCCAGTGTTTTTCAACCCTGGTCCTCAAGGCACACTGCCCTGTATGTTTTAGATGTTTCTCTGCTTCAACACACCTGATTCAGATGATTACAGTTCAGCACACCTGTTAATCTGCTATAAATCAATATCAGGAGTGAAAAAGCCTGGAAACAATCAATTGGTCAATGGATCAATGGATAGATCCTAATATCCATCCTCTCCCACTTATCCAACAGAGACATGGTGGCATCTATTTAAAGAAATCACTGATAGATTAGCTGATTATAATTCTCCTCCCACCACTGACGAATCAGACCAATACAGACCAATAATTGATCATATCGTGGTAGCATGCGCTTGGTATTAATATTTTCTTTAATTCAGCACTAGGACTTCTTTAAATGAAATCCCTTTTATTGACTGTGTGTCATTCTAGTAGAGGAGAATTTATCTTGGTTATACAGAAACGACTTTTCCATTCTAGACAGATGAAAACCTGAAGCAGTCAATATGTTAGTTCTTTGAGTAAGAGTACAGTATGAACTGACCTTGAAAAAAACTTCTTCTACATCCTTCAAAATGTGAAAAACAAAGGACAGTTCCATTTAAATTGGGTAATGTTTGTTTATCTTCATGAGTTGGGAAATGGCAAAAAAATACATTTCCATAATATTAATTTTGGAGGAAATCAAATAATAGTTTGCAAAATTTTTAAAATCCACCTTCCTTCCTGTTGGCCTCCAGACCTAAATCCTGTTGACAATTTGTTGCATGAAATGAAGAGAAGATGAATTATCAAATACAGGTCTTTTCATGCTCCAACCTTGTAATATAAAATCTCCTGGGATATAAATAATGTTTACTCTACTGGATAAAGAGGGCTGTGCAACGTATAGTGTGCAGCTGTGCCAATAATTATGTCATCATCGGGTCTCTATAAAAGATCTTCTCCTACATGGAATTATGTTTCTCCCTGCATAGATGTTTTAAATTAATGAGTAATTATTGATTTATACCAGTTTTCTCTGTTGCACAAGAATTTCAAAATTCCTAACACATACTTAATAATTTGGAATTTACATGAGCTGAAATCTGATGAGACGATGTTGTGCTTTAACACAGTCAATTCATTTATCTTTCTTTTTTTTAAGTTATTTGCAGCATGCATTGAAAAAAGTAGCCCTAATCATCATCCTTTCCAAAAATTATATTTCTTTAAAAAAATACAAGCCAGTGACAGACCCTTTACTGAAAATGTGTCCATTATAACACCAGAGTGTAAACACATCTACAAATTTCCAAACACATTAGGTGACTTTATCTACTGAAAGAAATATGTGACTCTCAAGCAGCATCCAGTTTGGGTTGTGATTATTGGTATTTTTTAAGTTGCAAACGATGCACATTACTTTATTCAAATAAATCAGTGTTCGCTGAACTGAGTGTTCTTGGGAGATATGAAGAAACTAATTAAGAAATTTGTCAAAATGTAAATTGCAATCTAAAATGTGCTGATGTATGTGATTAAAACCAGAAACTGATGACTTAGTTAAGCAAAAGGGCAAAAAAATTACAATAAATACTATAAAAGCTTAGAGATAGTCACAGAAAGTTGCCTCATTAACTTTGTAACACAAAGAAAATTTAGAGAAGGTAGTAAATGCCAGAATAAATATGGATTACAAACTGTCATGGAAGTCACATTTAGTGTTTTTAATATTCCTGTGTTCTGTTGTTGAAGTGTTCATCAGCTCACTGCACAGCTGATCCCCTTGTTTGTGCTGCAGATTGTCTTCACCTGACTGCTTTGTGCTTTGCTTATGAAATGTCCCACTTTGCTTTGTTGAGTTTATTTGCTTTGAATAAATGAGGCTTAATGTGACCACATGTGGACATTCATGCAAACTTACATACACATAGAAATTAATAAAGCTCCCTGTCTTTTCTTCTGTATTACTACGTTTGAATAGAAATCCTGGATGCTGTCCAACTCTGACAATATTGTCAATATTGTGAATAACAAGGCTTGACAATGTATTTTTATTCATCATAAAGCAAAAACACTTTTGAGGTTAGGCACAAATAAAGACACACATGTTGGAAAAACAGGTAAAAACATACTGAGCCAGTTTTTAACTTCTTCTTCATGTTTCATCAAAGCAAGCTGCTTTTCATCTTTTCCTGCAAATGTACCCGTCTGTCACATCTCTATAAAATCCTGTTCCACCTCATGAAAACCCACGTCCCTTTGCCGCAGTTTTTTTTAACAAAATAAATAGTGCTTTAGAGTCAAAGTGGGTGAAGAGACAACACTCCTCCTACATTATTGATAACAGTGGCCTTTCACTGGAGTGATTTCATCCAATGAAAGTGTGGGTTAAAAAAAAATTATTATGTGAAGCTTATATAAGGTGCTTCAAAGAAAGAGAAAACTTTCTGCCAATCAGCTCAAGTTGTCCCTTTACCACAAGCTCTATTGAGGCTTGTTCAACTACAGTCTGCCTGATTTCTTTCTAACTCTGTACAGTACAGACTTTTTCATTCCTGCTAAGAAGCTGGTAATGTTGTCACTGCATGGGGTCGAAATGTGTCATCAACAGACTACTTTACTGATTGGTCATGATACAAGGAAAAATTAGATTCTTTTTTCTGAGGAAGTGCAGGTAAAGGTTAAACCTTAAGAGTGATTTTTCAATATTTCTTATTACTAAAATATAACTTTACTAATTCAAACCCATAAACCCAACCCGCAAGAAAAGAATACAAGAAAAAGGTCACGTCAGCTTTCTGGATCACATGCAAGTGGCAGCACACTATTTATAAACCTACCCCAAACCGATGCAGGATGTCATTCTATGGCCAGTAGCTCTCTTCCATGTACATACTACGTACCTGGCAGAGAGAAAATGCCTAGAAGCAGACTACCGACATAGGATCATATACAAGAAACATCCTACTGAATCTGTTCAGTGATGGATTAAGGTGACACTGGTGGGGATTGAAGCAACCTTTCCATGTGTCCAATTCTCCATTTCAAATTCAAAATGCATTGGTCTGAGCAGCAGAGAGACCGTGTGGAATAGAGCAGTAAGGTTCAGAAACGGTCAATGGAAGCGGGTAAAAAAGGTATAAAGAAACCAAGAGGAAGCAATCCTAGAATATTAAACTACATATTTAATTACAAGCAGTGACAAGGTTGGAGAGCACCAGAGTTCTTGTCATTAGTTTATGTCCAGTTTTATTACTGGTTAACTGTAGATGGGTTGAATTCCAGATAAATGCCATTTGCCCATTAATTAAATATCCACACAGGGAAACCAGAGTTAGAAAAGTGCTACAGAGTTAAAAAGTTACTAAAAGACTATAATGTTATATGTTTAGACAAGACTTAATAAGGCTTAAAGTTCTCAAATATCCCCAGGCAAATAGTCTTTTTTTTATATCTTTTTTCATTAACTATTTCACAGAATATCACACATTTAATTAAAGGATATGGCACCAACCAATGAGCATCGAGTACTGAAATTCTGTCCCTAAAAAAAGACCCGAAAGCAACAGATAACAGAGAGAATTCATTAAGGACTTGTCAGAAAATCTATTAATTTTTTGAAGTCACATCTTTCAAAAGCTGTATCAAAGTTTAAAGGCAACCTCAGTTTGTTGATTAAATCTGCTTTCAGAGACAATGAACCGGTCACTGGTTCAAGCATTCCCGACAAAATTTCAAATCAAGCACTCCTTGCACTGATTACAGTCTTATTATCTTCTACTTTATTAATGGAGGCTTTACAGCTTTTCAATAAAACTATCAATGTGTGGCTTCAACCAAAGCAGAATGAAAGTTTTAGTAATTTTGCACAGTAAAATATACAAACATACAGGTACAACTCAGTATATGGGTTCCATGTAGGCTTTTTTTTTTGTCAAATTAAGAGCACCTGTTAATAACCTTTCAACAGATATTATTTCTGCTTATAGAATAAACTGCACTGGGGTAACAGCACTGATCCTCTTCACTGGAAGAGTCAGAGCAGACTCTACCTGCTGAGGAAACTGAGATGTTTAAGAGTGCAGGGTCGCTCCTGAAGACCTTGGTGGCACTAGCCATTTATGACAACACAGCATGTTGGAGCAGCAGCCCCTTTGCAGCGAAGAGGAAAAGGTTGGATAAGGTAATAAGGGAGGCTCTGTCCTGCGATGACCCCTGGACACAAAGAACATGGTGGGATTCTTGATATGATCAGTAATTATTTGTATTGTTTCCAATTTGATAATGAGAATAGATGTTATTGACTACAGGCGCTAATGACTATTTTCACAGTTCTTACAGAAACTACTCTGGAAGTAATTATTTTTCCAAAAATCCTACATATTGCGCAGTTTTTTAAAAATCTTTCTGTAAATCTTTATGATAGTAAATTGAACTTTTCTCATTTTCAATTAAATAAAGCTTTTTGATTTATTTCGTCAGTTTTCTTTTCCTTACAGTCTTTTTTCTGATCTGTTGTACTGCTTAACATTTAAATTAATGGGGTTTTTTTATTGTTTTTGTTTTCTTGTGTGCTTTATTCACTGTCACATCCAAATGTTCCCACTTTGGGACAATAAGGGTGTTTCGTTTCTATTCTATTCTATTCTATTCTATTCTATTCTATTCTATTCTATTCTATTCTATTCTATTCTATATTGAAGTAGTTTCACTTTTTAAATGAAGAATTTAATATCATAATTGGAGATGCAGCTATAAAGATTTACTGCTTTTTTAAATGCGGACATTTAATGCAATTATTCAATAAAGAAATAAAAATGTAAATATTTCCTAACACATAAACAAACACTAGTGACATAATAAAATGTTACAACGTGTAACAAAAACAAACATCGCCTAGTTTTGTTGAAAAAAAGGTTTTAGTTTAGGACTTATAGCTATTCCACAAAAAGACATTATCAAGACACAAGCTGAAAATGTTCAGTTCTCCCAAACTCTGCTCCTCTGAGGCCACTGTCTTGTAATATTAAGATGTGTCCCTGCTCTCACACAGCTATCTGAAATGGTTGAATGAACTCCTGAGCTTTTCATTAAATTTTCCAGAGGCCTGTTAATATATTGCCCATTTAAATCAAGATGCACTGAAGCAGGACAATGTTTATTACCTGTATGGTTGGAACTTGGAAGGGTAATTCTGTGGCAACTTTTCCCCTAAAAACAGGCAGGAACTGACCATTACAATACAATCTGTAGAATAGTTGCACCATACATCCAGGCTGTTAATACTCATTGCTGCTGTTAGGGGTTTAACTCCCAGCTCTAGGTCATTTTAGGCATTTTCTCTCTTCCTTTACATCAATTGCCAGATAAAAGCCTTAAAAAGAAATCAGGAAGTTGCTGAAGTTACTCTTAACATACATCACACATAAAAGTCGTGCATTGCTCTGAAAATTTTTTTAAAAACATCAGCAGAGTTCTTATGTTTTCTGATTATGAAAAAAGCCCAACTTGGAATATGGCTCAGAGGAAACTCAGTTGCCTTTAACTAAATACTACTCTTAATACTAAAATACTTTTGTATCTGAATGATATCAAAGGTCAGAATCCAACAATTAAACTGACTAAAGCTTAGCTTTATAAAGACACAGTGGGTAGGTCTTAAGGGAGCTCTTTACATCACATCATAAATATAGCTGAGCCAGTTAAGGTTATTGCTTTCTTAGGAGGTCAGAGCAGTGATTGGGTTAAATGTTTTATTCATAAGGGAGCAATATAAAGATGCAAGACTGTGTTATTTGCTTAAGAAGATTGTGTTTGTCTTTAGGGCTTTGTTCTGACAATGTATCTTACGCTTCAACAAAGGCTCTTGTACATTTGAGCCCCCATTACCAATCTTACACACATCAGAAAACTAAGATTTTTCTCCTTGACAGACACCTTCCCATCCAGACAGGAAGTTTTCAGAGCTGAAAGCACTAAGGAAACTCCACTGACAAGTTTTAAGGAAAGGCATGACAAACAATCCCTTCACAGTAAAGGAGACTGACACAAACACACACCGCACAGAAACATTTCTCACATTGTATTCAAATGACTCTACATCTGAAAACAATCTTTCATATGAACTGTATAAATCCACAAAGAACATTTTTTTTCTCATTATCTGATATCTTATGATGATTATAATTTATCATCAATCAGCTAATTGATAATCAGAAAAACAAAAGGAGAAATAGAAGATTTTTTGGGGAAGAATTTAAACCGGATGCAACAAAAACTTCAGAGCATATCAACAAATAAATAATTTTTTCAAATCATTTCTAATTTGTTCTACCAGACACAGGAAAGGAACTGAAAACACAACATGATGAGAAAAAAAGTGAAGCCTACTGGCAAAAACCAAACTAGAACAATGCAAAACATAGAGGGGGTTGGTTGCAAACTATCGACAATCATCCTACAAATTTGTATGAATGAGAATATTAAAGTCTATTTCATGACAAAAGAAATATAATTGGTAAGTTGTAATTTGGTAAGAGGTACCCATGTAACTGGGTAAACTGGGCAAAAAGACAAAAGATGCACAGACTCCCTCATATAACCAAAGCAAATAGATAATACCCATGCTGATGGGGAAAACAACCCAAAACAATAATCTGGCAATAAGTGATGACAAATTATAAACACGTGAGTGGTTACCTGCAAGCAAACAAACAAAAGACAACAGGGAGTAAAATGGACAAAAATACAGAAAAACAAAGAGAATGTCAAAGCTAACCAAAATTAAATCAGGAAAGTAATAGACAACAGTAATTAAACCAAGATAGATTAAATAATTCAGGGATACTAATCAAACAATACAGCCAAAAGTTATAAAAATCTTTGGCAAGTTTTGGTCTAACACAAAATAATTATTTGTTTTTGTTTCGTGGTGCAGAATTGTGAAGATGTGCAATCCTGTGGATTTATTTTCAAATGCTCTTTAAACATTCCTACAACTTTATTATTGATTAGCCTGCTGTAATCCTTTGTCTTCACATTGTTGTTCACAAACTATTCTTAAAAAAACACAACACAGCTGTATTTATAATAAGATTAAATTATATACAAATGGCCTATCTAAAATTAGAGGACTTCAACAAAGTCAATCGTCATACTGTACATACAGTAAAGTCAAGGTAACATATAATTATGCTTCTTTTTTATAAAACAGAACCATTAAACAATATAGTTATGGTTGTAGTTTTAAAGTGAGAAAATATTAAAACCCTAAAGAATATAAAAATGAAAGGCGGTGTACCTTCTCACTCTGAACCATGTTTCATGTTTCAAAAAAGAAATGCAATGTAACCTGAACATTTCTAAGGCTCTCACACAGGAAACAATGGTGAATTCATTTCAAATCATAAAGAGATGAACTGAGGTTCTTAAGCTGACAGTTGCACCACAGAGAGAGGAGCGCAGCATCTAATTTCTGACAAGGATGACACGCTTCATATAATATCCGTACCCAAGCGAAATCACTGCACCACAGAGCCTAACACTGAGAGGCATCCTTCACATACATACCCCACACACACATGCGTACGCACACACACACATTATATATATATATATAGACTTAGACTTGACTTTATTAATCCCTTGGGATTACTCCCTTCGGGAAATTGTATATATATATATATAAATATATATGTATATATATATATATATACCAATGTACAAATAGAGCAGAAGAAGAACAAGAACTGGATGTGGGTTTTGTAACATCCTTCACTGTAAAGATGACAACACTGACGTTTTTAAATGAGAGTTAAAGAGGCACTAAGCCCCTGTCAGAGAGCACTGATCGCTGTCCAAGGTACTGAAAGGTGCACACCTACTGTCCGTGTCCCCTTATCTCCCATACACAGATCACAAGGAAGAGTGAATAAACCCACTGGGGTTTTTGTGTATGGGGCTGTATATGTGTACTGTATCAAAAACAGGAAGGAGAAAGGGGCTTTTTATATCAGTGACAAAGAAAACCCGTTTAAACAACAAGATTGTTATCTTTGGTTTCATAATGTTTCAACAAATCTTACCAAAACATGTCCTATATATGATAAAATAGCCTTTATGTTGGACAATTTTGCAATATTGACAACAGAATATAAAAACTGACAATAAGTCTTATACTTATCAACATATTCAGACATTGTTTTGTTACATCTACAAACTTAAGTTGAAAGGTTAATGCTGTAACCCAACTCATTGCATATTTATGATAGATGAAAGACAAATAAAACATAACTGTCAAACCTTCTACTTGTATAATAAAAGAATGTATGATGTGCATCTGTTTTCAACCCCTTTGCTCAACATAATGCAGTTATCTTTAGCATTACATTTTTTATTTGGAAAGTGGGTAATTAGTTAGAAAGCCACTGACACTAGAAAGTCCAGTTTGTAGGTTGACAAATGTCGTTTATGGGAAAGTGATTAATTGTAGAAGATAGTTCTCCTGACAGATGATGACAAAACAGTTAGCCTTTAAGCAAAATGCTTTCTGTTATGTAAAACTGGACAAAGAGTCCTCATAATGAAACAAGGTGGTGGCAGTTTATTCCTGGGGGAACGATTTTGCTTATCTTTTACAGGGAGTCTGATCAGAGCTGATTAGACTATATAGCTGGAGGTAAATCCAGGGCAAACCAGGAAAATATTCATGTTTGATGCAGCAAAATTAATAAATAAGAGGTTGACACTAAACCAGGACAACTGCTGTAAGCACAAATGAAGGCAGGCTAGATACAGGACATTTCCTACTTCTTTCCGTTAATTGTTTGTTGAAAACTATAAACTTTTGTACGCCAGTTAAATAATGCACTATTTTTGTGTAGATCTGTCATTTAAAGTGTAGATCTACCTACACAAAATCGTCTAGATCTGTAGTTCAAGCAGAATGATCTGAGTTTCTAGGGTATCACAAGAATCTCAACACCGCCGATCAGAAAACTATTTGGCTTTTATTATGCCCCCTTACATTAAGTACCAGAACTTTAATCAGGACACAACAGCTAAACATTCAACATACATATATGCTGCCAGATGTTCATACCTCTGAATGTAACTTTCGCGATCCTATCACCTTTCCCCCGAAGGTGAGCCACCGTCTTCAGGTGAACCTCTAGAGACATCATCGGTGCGTTCTGGCGGGAGGGAGTAAATTTTTACTCCGCGCAGATAAAACTTGAACCGATTTGGTGCAATCACTGATTTAATGGGAGCCTCTGTTTGGCTCTGGATGCTCTCTGCGCCCAAAAAAACAGTTCCTTCTCCCGCACCGTGGACATTAATAGCCCGTCATCCAAGCCAAAGAAAGAAGCTATACTGAATCATTTAGAGACTCAAGTCAATATTTTCTCCCGAACTTCGTGTAAGCTCCCAGGCGGCAGGGTCTCTGACTCTCATTCACCAGCCTGGCGCTTGGTTTTACGCTGGTCCGCTGCACAGGAAGGGCGGGGGGTGGGCTTTCACTTCCAGCTGGAGGATGCCGATGCTCTAATTGCAGGGAAGGAATTAAGAGAAGCTGATACTCTTTGTTTTATATGACATTGATTACATGACTATATGATGCTATTTTCGATTCACCAATTTACCAAAACTTTGCATAGCATACAAAGAACCGTAATGTAAGTTTAAAAGATCACACGATTGACTCTTTGATCTTTGCCCCCACAAAAAATGTTTTTATGGATTCTAAAAACATCAACACTGTACAAGTAAGCTATATTTGATCCTTTATCTTGGATTAACCAAATACTGCTGGAGTTACTATATGTTCCTTGACATTACAGTTGCCAGGCAACTCTGTTTGGCCCATGTATGTTCCTTTAAGTGAATTAGGGGAATATTAAGGGTCAGATGAACATGGTCTCTCTTTGGCTAATGAGCAGCTGGGTTTTGACCAGAGACTGACTGGAGCCCACATATGTCAGATGAAACAACTAGCAGACCAACGTGTTTTTAAATATCTTCAGGATAGCTAAAGGTTGATGAAATAAGTGACTAGATACAGCAAAAGGTGAGAGAACAACCCATCTCCCTGGATCAGGGGGATTCATATGGGAATCCCATATGTTAGATAGGTGAGAATATGCAAAAATGTTTATGGTTTTCTTTAAAGTTTGATGATACAGAAATTAATATACTGAATAATAGAAAAAAGACAAAACAAATGAGGAAAAAAAATCCACAATTTCTCTGTAATGTATTGGTTATATCTGTTTATCTTCTCAATTTTTATTGACTTGTTTATCCTCAATAAAATTCAGCTTATCAGTCCAGCAACTGAAAATTCCTCTTGGAAGATGATAAACAGTATCTTAGCTAAATTTTAAATTTCTTTCTTTTCAAACAAGTTAATGAGCTCAGTAGGAGGTAGATCTGTCTAAAACATACTTCTGTTGTCCATCTTCTCAGCTTACGACACTCATAGACAAGCTGTCATTTTATTTACTCCTAACATTTGTCAAGAGCTCTCTTCAGGCCTAAGGTGCTTTGTCAATAATTTTTATTTTACCAAGGTAAATTTCTAAGTAAAGTCACAGGAGTGACTTTTAGTCTTAGGGTCCTTTTGGAATACTTGCCCTGGCCTTAAGAAATCTCGCAATCCAATGGTTGAATCCAGTGAGGAACAACAACAACAACAAAAAGAAATCCTACAAGACTTCTGACAATGAAAAAAAAGTCTGTTTTTTAACATTAATACCAGTTATTGAAAATGGAAAGATGAGACCTTTTTAAATACATTGATTTAACATAATCAGATCATGTTTTCCAAAAAATAACAGCTTAAACTCTCATGGTCTTAATGTGTTCTAAGAAAAACTGGTTGTGAAATAGCTGCCATTGTGTAAAGCCAAGAACAGGAACATGAAAGTTATTTAATATCAGACAATAATGGTCAGTTTATTTTCAGCACATTACATTGAACTCTAAATTGATAATTTAACTGATCTTTTACCATGCAAATAATAAGGTCCCAATGACAACTAAAATTGCTGTTGCCTAATGCTGCTTCTGTGAACTGAATCACTGTTTTTCAGGCAAATTGACTTTTCCCCTAGATTTTAACAGGTCCAAAACTAAACTAAACATCATAATAAAAGAACCGGCTCAATACTTAGTCATTTCTTCAGCCAAAGGCTTGGAACAATTATTAAAGAATCATTTAATAGCATTCATTGTAGATAATAAGGGTCATGATTGAGCAAGCTGCAAAATTAAGTTCAGAAACATCTGGGCAAAATCAATAGAAATGATAAGATTCAAAACACTGATTTTCTATATTACAGCAAAGCTGTGGAATTAGTAGGTAGATGTTATGTCTATGTTTTCTCCTTAATAACTCTATCTGTGATTGCACTGTGAGGCAATAAGTGAAATCAGGTGTTTTCTGTAATGCTCAGGAAATATTCAGTCAGACTTCTGTTGACAGGTATGTTGGTTCATTTTTAATGAGCAAGGTACTTTGATTTGTCTGCGACACTTTGTTTTTAGAATTGTCTTTTTAAATAAAAAATCTAATTCATTATTTTATTTTACTAAATTATAATTTAGAAAATGTTTCATTTATTATTACTATTTTTAGTTTTGTGTTATTTTAATTAGCAGAGTGAATTGATATTTTTATTTAATGGGAGGGTATGTAAATTTTCAAGCACAACTGTAAATTAACTGAACAGTTAATATACCAGAGTTTCATTGAAAATCAGATTTTTTAATATGAGTTTTCATTGAATTCTATGAAAAAAATACATAAATTTTGTATAAGTTAAATTTGATCATTATTTGGATAAATGTTGATACATTAGGCATTTCCGTATATTCTTTTATACATTTTCTGTTCCCTACATATTTCTGATTTATTAGGTCGGGTACTCAAGAGCAAAAATGCCCAACTAATGATGCAGAGGTCTCAAAAATTCATGTATCAAATATGATACATTTGGCTTTAAATGGTTAAATCTATCTGATGTCACTTGTTTTATGGATTGCAATAAAGAAAACAAGAACAAAATCCCATTCCTCAGACAAGTTGAATATTAGACTGAATCAAAAGAAAAAAAAACAGAAATGTCTACAGAGACATCTGTCTGCACAGTAAAAAAACAAGTGTTAAATATATAACTCTCTTTCAGATAACATTTAGTCCCAATCCAAATTAATGTAAAATTTACTTTATAGCCAGTGTAATATTTTCAGAATTGATTTTACTCATATTAGTGTCAAAATCAGGAAGACCTCTCAAAGACTGGTGGGTTATCAACACCGTACAGAGTAAAAGTCACACTTGCGTGGCTGTCAAATTGCACAACGATTATTAACTCTAACAATTGTGCAGATTTACACTCAGTATAGTTGTAAATACTCAATTTAGAGTTAAATAGGTTAACTCTGAATTTTTAACATCCACTATTTTACTGTGCATGTAGTAAATAATTTTTTCCATCCTTTTGGATTTTTATCCTTTCATGCCATATCAAACTGACAAAGGTTTTTAATACCCAATAGCTTTCCTGCTGCAACAGGAATCTGATCCCAGGTTTCCCAAATAGAAGTCATGGGGTTTAAGATCATGTGAGACGGCAAGCCAATGCAATGAAAAATTATGTTGCAGACTACAGACATTTTGCTTTCTAAAATCATTTGACTGTGTTAATCTTATGGTTATTTATTTGTTAGTGCTTACAACCTCCATGCAGAATTTGTTTTTCTGCTATTGTTCTGATGGTTGCATTGTCAGAGCTGGTTTTATGCAGGTAAACAGAAGAAGCAAACTTCACAGTAAATTCCTGTTAACATTTTTAACCACTGGTTTGAGGGATGCTGACAAATCGTTTATATCAGAAGGGGGTCGAGGTGCTGACAATGAAGACAGGCTCAGATGGTTTTAGAAGTAATTTCCACCTGGAATAAATAAATGACGAATAGCCCCACAGTTATTAGGTCTTAATGCAAACTTTTAGAACCTGTGTAAATGTAAAACATAAAACATTTCTTCAGTTCAAGCAATGATTAAGATGTTGCCTGATTTATCTGTGATGAACTTGTATGTCCACATCATCGACCTCAGCCTGTAGACCGTGAGTTTAATAGGTTTTTTTTAAATGCACCTAGTGGTTGCTTTTATTTGATTTCTTTTTTGTTTCTTTTTTTATTTGTTGTTTTTTGTAATTGGACTATATTATTGTATTTTTTTGATTTATCTTTTAATTTGATGATTATTCTGTCTGTTTCATTAAACTGAGATCATCTCAGGCATTAAAAATCAGCTTAGCTAATTGTTAATTGCAACCATCCATGTCACAGATATAATACACTAAAATTAGTGAAGGCCTCCTTCGTTTGATGTCTCTCTAAAAAGATAAAAGTATATGTGTTCTTAAATGAAAACAATGTTACAACTGGGCTCATCATTCCTAAGAAAAGCAAAGTTGACAAGAGAAAAAAAATAAGAAAGACATATTATCAAAATGTTGATAGAACTGGAACATTCGGTCTGCTTCAGCGCCCACCTGTGGAAATCTTACCGACAGTCACCCTATAAATCAGTGAAGATGACTTATGTTATCAGCATCTTGCATTCTTATTTGGGTCAATCAGGACAACATGTCACAAACAGCCTCAAGAATATGCATAACAGCTCAGAGCTTGTTGCAGTCTGTAGCTGAAGCATTACCTCTGGAGGAGTGCAGCTCGTTTCATTCCATCTCTTTGTGTGAAGCTGTGAGACGATCTTTCTGTTTTGCTGCTTTTCAGAGAGGGAGATACTGTATAACCATTCACCTCATTAGGTGTTTCCATTTTAAAATACATTAAGTGTTGAAATGACTCTGGTGTTGTTTTAGAGTAGCTGCAACAATTGACCTTCATTTATCTAAACACAATGCTAAAAAACAATCTGAATTGAGTTATTAAAAAGCAACTTCCTGAGAGTAGAAGTTATTATCTTCTCATCATTTGGGATATAGAAAATAACAATAAATGTCCAATAGCCCATGTTGAATTAACAAGTCAAATTTTTTGTAATAAAACATGAGCTTAAGATGGATTTGTTAAAATTTAGTCAATGAGTTGCATTGTAACGTGAAGAACAGAAATCATGAAAGGGACCTCTAAAAAGCAACTCAATTTGTAATGCCAAACAAAAACATTACTTCTTTAACTTTTAGGGTGATTTGAATAAACTCAGGTTAGAATCAAATCCTTACCAAAAAAGGAAAAGCTAAATTATATCATAAATAAAAGTTTAGGTTAATGCCTACTTTAAATGACCTTCGTCACACCAAATCTATCTTGTTTTGAAAGAACATAGGAAATAGAATAGAATGGAATAGACACCGGCAGCAGTGGATGCTGCAATACTGAAGAATGAGTCCTACTGAGCATGACTGGCCAACACATTCTCACTCCCGACTCGTCATATACTGACGCCTGGGCATGTCCCCTCAGCGTCACATATTGACGCGTCAGGTAACCCCTTCGCGTCAACATTTGACGAGAAGGGTCTATTCTATTTTTGTATATTTTTGTAAAAGGCACAC
>JAUZNJ010019764.1:0-17225 GCA_034780135.1 Jordanella pulchra | reverse complement strand
TTGGTTTTCTCATGTGCCCATTGTGGTACCTTCCCTTAGCTCCCTGCTTAGATTCTCCCCAGGCTGATGTATTCCATGTTCTATTCCAGTTACAATCTCTATCTGCCGTTATTAGAATTTTACTAAACAAGACTTCTATTTTTTTCAAAATGATAAAAAGGCAGGTTAAAAGTAATACTGATTCAGACACCTTAAATATATTACTCATAAAAAATGGGTTGTTGGTCTGAATAAGCTCCTTACAGAAACTTTACTCTGGCCCAGTTAAGACCTATTGGACATTAGTAAGTAATGAAAAGCAAGGAACCCGTTTGGTGGCATAGGTTGGCACCATATTTAGAAAAACATGCCTCATGCAATAATGAATAATGAAGCAATAAACAAACATCATGCAATTAGCTAATGCTTCCTACTGCATGTTTACAAGTGCATTATTCCTTGATATCTTTGAGATGAGTTCATATAAAAAAATCCATACAGCCATTATACAGGTTCAAAATTAAATCATCAAATCATGACATGATTACTAGCACCACAGACACACCTTAATACTAAATAATAAGCTGCAGCTACAGATCTATACCTGACGGAGTAATATTGTGCAATCACCATAGATTATGGCTTCAGCACATATGGATATCTAAGGAATACCTGCAGGTCTTAAAGCGTTGTACCTTTTTTGTCTGTTGTCTTTTTGCTGTTATATTCTCTTTTCTTCATCTGTTTTATACAGGTGTTGAAGCAGACTCCCAGTAGTAACTGTATATCTTCTGTATATGTTCTGTATTGTCTACTTTTCACGCTCTCTTATCCTTCTCCATTTCCTTCTTTCTCATCTTAGTTCTTGTCCCTCTTTCTTTCCTACCTACCTTTTCATCTCCATGCTTGGTGTATACGATTTTACTCCTTAAATAATTTTCAATAAAGTTTCATATACAGTGGAACCCTATGAGAGAGTCATTATGGTCTGCATGTGAAAGCAAAACTGTTGGTCTACCATTTAGCTCTGAGAGATCTATTCCCAGAGCCATATTAGCAAATTAGGACACACAAAAGTATAAAAAAAATAAAATAAAAAGATTATTTGCAGCAGGCTTCAATCAGAGTTGAAACATTCTTGCATGCACAAAGTTGTTATATCTTCCCAAAACAACTGTTAAAATGTTCAGTAATTCTGCCTGTGTAGAAAAAAAAATATATAAATTTGCTGATCCTGATTGTTACAACTGAACCAGCACCAGATTCGGACAGCCAATGAGGTGTTGCTGCTCTCCACAATCGAAAACTCCAGGCTCACAAACTCATATTCTGACTGTTTCTGTACTTAGAGTGGAAGAAAAATAGCATTCCTCAAAGTTCTCTCCTGCCCAGTTCTGAGGCCTTTTCCTTTACGCAGATGTGCAGTTAGGCCAGTTTAACCCGATCCAAATGCCATTATCTGATAAAGTGTTTAAATGAACGCTGTTTGGATAATGGATCAGCATAAACAACCTCTCCTCATTGGAAGGTCATGGTATTCTGATTGAGCCAGGTCCAATGACTATCTTATGATTGGTCTGTTCACATGACGCATTTCTATTCTGTTCGGTCCTTCACTTTGTTAACTCATTTCTCATGTAAACATGCCTATAGACACGATACAAATAAGTGAGCAATGAAGTACAATAGCTGTGTGATACACAACCAGTATTCTCCTCTAAAAGAATTCTGTCAATTTTAAAATAGAATACTGATCCTGAACACAGCACCTAAAACACACGACTTTTAAGGAGGGTAAGACGTGAGGGAAGAAGCTTCCCTCAAGATAACAGGTTAACTGCATCGACCTCATAGTTTTCTTCCTCTCCGACTGCTGACCTGCCATCACTGAACGGTAACTGATCCTGTTTGCTTGATATTGACTCTGCTGGTACCGTCAGCCCCTCCCCCCTGCTGGAAGCACTGCTCTTATTGATTGTCCTTCTTAAGTGTTGCTATAAATTCTACCCCCATTAGTTTAAACTGGATGGTGTTTCATACACCCCATAATTAATCCAGACATTGAGAAAGCTGCATCCTCTGTGTGTCATCATCTTAAACTGCTCTTCATCCTGTTAGATTTCCGGTGGTCCTTCCTACTTTACTGCTCCGTCCAGCTCTCCTCTTTTCTCACTTATCTCTCATGCCTCCATTTATGTTTTACGGATTCCTGCAGAACGAAAAGTCTCTACGAGGCAGATATAATGCAACCCTAATTTGTTTCTGATCTCATTTATCTGTTTTATTTGCATGGCGGATGTGTGGCCACTGTCTCCGTTGTTGTTACTCGTTACGTACTCAGTGTACTTTTAAAACATTTGTTTAATTCAGAAATGGAAGTAGTCAGTTTACAGCAATCAGGCCCTGACAGAAAAAGCTTTCCAATGAAACTCAAGCACTCGTCCCAAACAGGCTGCCTAATGGACTACAGATGAGTTTAAACGGGACGAACAATGAAGCAGGATGACAGTATGAGGAAATACATTTTGTGGTTGTTATAAGTATGTTTGAGTGGATCATATACAAAAGTCAAAAACATCAAATTAGTTTCTTGGTTTTCTATTATGTGTGAGCATCACAATACTGTCTGTTGTTCCTACTGGATATGGGCTTACACTGACAAGAATAAATGAGTCCTAGGCTAAACTACACGTAAATGGTCTGATGCCAACTTCCAAGAGCCATTTGATGGAGATGTAGTGTGTGCCTATGTAAGACTTTAGGTATGCACTTGCAGCACAGGCTATTATTTCCAAAAAGGAAACAAGGTAACAGAACCCTTAAGAGAACAATCTTTTTAAAAGATAATCTTAAGTACTTCCAAGAACTTCCTACCACCATCGGGGCCTGAATACAAACTTTAAGACAAACATCTGCATTTATAGGTTTCTCTGGAGATGTATGTAAATACACGATAGGGTAGAGAGAGGTCATTTTGCTTTCAGACATCAAAGCAGTACTCTACTCCTTAAATGTCTTACATTACTCAGGAAGTTTTGATTGGAAAGCCTATGATCCATGTTTTGAGTTCAGCCCACCTTCAAAAGAGCAAACTCACTAATTAATACCTGAAATGAGCCAATGGGACTTGATGCTGCTGTTGCTGTGAAGGAGAGAATAGTTAACAAAAACATTTTAATTTAATTCTTATACAAAATGTAACAAGTTTGTACAGAATTTTTTTGTTCTCTTTGAAGTCATGACAGTGTGAATATGCTTAGTTTTTTTAAGCACAGTTCTATTTTCTGGGCTGATGAATAGTCTCAGTTTATAATACCTTTTACTTTAATAAATTAATTTTAAACATTTTTAGCTTTTTGTTGTTTTGATTGTGGTAATAGAAACATAGCAAAAATAAAACAAAAAAAATAAATAAAACTTTTTAGTATTTGGAGCTGTGATTGGCCATCTGAAAGCTTCAAACCCTGATAAGTTCCTGATTAATTAATGTGTCATTACTAATTTTAATTACAGTACAACACCAAACATTAACAAAACATTCATCAGTTTGGGTACTGTTAATGAGGGAAAACCCTATTCTGGTTTTCTGAGAAAGTTTTAGGGAATATTAGGAAGTTGCTGTTGCAACAGACATTTGATATTATTTCATAATGTTCTTCAGGCTTAATTAGCTTGATTCTTGATGTCACCAGTATTATGAAAACTTTTCTGAGTTAAGTTCAGGATCCACTTTCCTTCTTTTAGCTGTGATGTACATCTCAAAATTACACAAGCTGCTAAAATATTGGATAGATTTCACAGCATCTCGTATTCTAAAATTGTAAAAAAAAGAACGTTTAGGAAAATAACACAGTATCATCTAAAGCAAACAGGACCCAAAGATTTGCCTCAAAAGTATGAAAAGAAATTACTTCACTGTTAAAAAACATCTACTGTCATACATCATAAACATAAAATAAACATGATAAACTAGATTTTTACACACCTTTCCCCATTCACGGTAAAAATAGTGTGATTCTTTGTTTTCAGTAATGATCAAAGTATTTAATCAGTCTGCATGCCTGATCCTCCATCCAAACAGCTGCCCAGTGGTGCTGTGCTACATATCCACCTCATTAGGTCCAATAATCCAGTCTTGTACCTCATTGAACCTTTTGTACTATGTAGCCTATTTACAGCTAAGGATCAGAGCCTTCGAGTCACTTGAATTAGCTGAGGTGGAGGTTAGTCTTTGTGTTAATGTTTGAACTCTATCACAGATGGCAACAACTATGAGTCTTTGGTCCAGGAATTAAAAGTTAATGAGTTTTAATCTACTTGATTTTGAAAGGTGGATAAGGTCAGGCTTCGTGCAAGAAGGTGTTAGGCTCATTTAAATGTCTAAAATTAGCTGCTCTGGACAGTTTTTATTCTAAACTGCTTGTTTTTGTAAAATGCAGCTAGAACAAGAAACGTACATTTTCAATCAGAGCAATAAACTAAATCTTATACTCCATATGATTTGTTGGAAGCCTGTAAAAGATATTATGATTTTTTTTTATTTTCTCTCTGCTTTTACGATCTCAATCAAGGAAATCTACCACAGAAGCCTTTAAATCACATATAGTATCTCTTGGTAAATACTTTACAATAATGAGATGGACACACTAAGTGGCTTTTTTTTGTCTTTTTTTTCTACAAAGATCTACACACTCAATAAGGGTCCAGGTTTTCAGTCTTTAATCTGTCAGCTGTGTTTTATTGAAAAAGACGAGGTTGTGGCTTCATACAGCTGCTTCAGTTTTCTGCTTGCACACTAACAAACACAATCACTGACCCTGTTCACCAGCATCTCCATTAACCAGGGCTGTGTGATTTCATTACATCAGTTGTGTTCGCTGTGCCTCAACATGCATTGATGGAAACAGTGGCGCAGTGGTGGCTGCTGGAAACAGAAGATGGCAATAGCTGTTGGGATACAGGGCAGAGGGGATGTCAAAGCTTTTATTCACTGCCTTTTAAACAGCTCTCTATTCCACACCAGCGCGTTTCTCCCTCCTGAAAGGGCTAAGAGCTCGTCTGCAATGAAAAAATAATATCTAACCTCCTTACAAACAAGCCACAATGGCAACACTGGGATGGGACCTCATAAAACAGACCAAATGAGCTGGAATACATTGAGGAACTCAGTAACGCTGGTGATAGAAATATAACATTGAATGTTAATCTGCCCATGTTAAAGTGGATGTCTGTTGTTTTTTTAGGTTTGGAAATGTTCATGTAGGTGGGCTAGAAAAATGTAAACAGCTTTTTTTTCTCAAATGAAAATTAATACATTTCTTAAAAAACTGTCAGCTGGTTCATGAGTCTGTTTATCTGCACAGCCAAACAGGCTTTGTAACACCGCTTCCTAACATTTTCTTATGTCATTTATTTATTTCCTTTTCTATTTATTTGTTTATTTACAGTTATACTCACTAGATTAGAATATATGTTTTCATTTCTCTTTTGCCAAATTGAAAGTACACTTTGTAAAATGGTTTAGTCTCAAAGCACTATCAAAAGAAAAGTATTGGTTTTTATTAGTCTGTGAAATTCTAATGGGTTTTTTTGTTTTGTTTTTTTTTTTTGTTTTTTTTTTGGAGAGGGGGGGGGGTTGGTGGTGAAGTGTCAAAATGTGAAAATAAAAGAGCCTGAAAGAGCTCACCAACTTCCCAGCTGGGAACAAAATGTTGTGGTCAATCTGGGCGTCTGTGGTTGACACTTGACTTGGTTAAGTTTCTGTCATCCCTGACTAGAGCTAAAACACCTGCTGAGAAGTTTTCTTCTCATGACATTTCATCCAGACTCCCACTGTTGTTTTAACTATGTAAACAAAGGCGAAACATGTAATGTTAAATTTCACATGAGTGTGACCTTTCATCTGTGGGAGTTTTACATCTAAGCAGAAACATGCCAGTGTTCGTGGAAACGTGAAATGACTCCTGAATTTAAAACTGATATTCTCTTTTTTAGGTTATAAAAAAAAAAGATAAACATTTAATAGCATTTGTCAGTTTTGTTGGTGTGAAGAGAAACTCTGGGAGGTGATAAAAGAGTGTCAGTAAGAGTGGTGGAGTGAAAGGGGCATGAAGGAATCAAAGAACATACCTGTTTTACAAGAAAATTAACTAAATGGTGGGTTTGAATAAAAAAGAAGATAAAATTTGTTTATTCCACCAGCAACTGCTGCCCATATTTTCATCTGTTTAGGCTTTTCTTGTAAATTCTCCTTTTAGGAGTTCTTTGGAAGATCTGAGTGTTTCTCAGCTTCCAGTGAAAAGAGGAATCTACCTCGAAAACCAGTTAAAAAGGCTGTGGTTAGGAAACGGCTCTGAGTGGACGTACTGCCAGTCTAATCCAGTAAACGTTTTAATGAATTGGAAACCATTTCCCTTGAAAATTGCATCCAGGCAGATTTAGAGCATTCTACCTTTAAACAAAAGGATTTTTCTGTTTCTAATTTGGTATTGATTAAGGGAAAAATAAAACCCATAAGTGATGACAAAAGAAAAGGTTTGGCAAATGAGTTACCATAACATTAAAGTCATTCAAAATGGTTAATGAAGTTCAAGTGGAAACAGTGTGAAATACCTGACGGTGTTAGAAGCCTAAAACAATTAACCTAATGCTACTTTTAAAAACAGGTTTCTATGCATTAATGGAATAGGAGGTCACATCCAAGTTTTGTTATTGTAATATTATAAAAAATAAGTACAAAATAAATGCAAGTTTCTTTTTTTAAAGTCTAAACTTTGTCTGCTGCAACTCAAGAGAAGATGGAAAAGGTTTGTCTTACTGGGTAAAGTTTACATTTTATTGTGTCTCTATAGTTGATGTCAATGAGGGGATGAATTCAAGAGTTTACCTCATGGCAAAGAATATGTTTGCAGAAACAAGCAAAGGGTGGCCTTTAGTCTGATGCTGGTTGGCTAAGATCAAAAATGTATCAAAAGGAGAAGTAGCAGAGCTCCGAAATCACTCATTTGCACATGTGACTTGACTCCAGATGGTCAAAATTTATGACACTTATTATTCCAAATCCTCCGTGACCTTTTCCGAGCTAACTATAGTCCAACACTAATACAAACATCTAAGTGACGCCAAGCAGAGTGTAGTTTGCTTTAGTAACGCTCTTATCTTTGCTATCAACGAGACAGAACCAGAGCTTTGTGCTTTCATCCAAACTCATTAACACACTATTTGCATTCATGCTCAAGCACACCACTGAGCTGATGGGCTATCTAAAGAAGTAATGTGTTTGAGTGAAATCTTGAGGGCGGCATTTATAATGAACACGTCAACTCCTCTGGACAGTGGTGCAGGCTGTAGCTCAGGTCTTTTGTTTTTGATCGGGTTGATGCATTAACTCACGTCTTTCAGCAGACATGCTCATAAATGAGTCACATCATTTTTCATGTTTAGAAGCATTGTAAAATCTGGCCTCATAGCTCTCACTGGGCACCGCCACTCTTTAGTACATTAAGCTCCCTGTCTCCACACAGAGATATTTAAAACTAGACAGTGACATGTTAATGTTATAGGGATGTTGTGCATTAGTGAGGCATTATAGTGCTCTTAGCACATAATGCTATTGAAGTTTGCTCTGAATAGAAATTAACTCCTAATGCCTTGCAGCAATAGAGTGCACATCTTTTTCGCTACAGGTAAAACACTCACCGCAATTACAGACCACTCTTAAGTTAGCCATCCACGTTAAGGGTAGTGGTTTATCTCTACTTGTGACCTTCAGAAATATTTCCTGTCCTGCTCTGATCATTCTTGTTTTGCTACTCAACTTGCTTTGCAGTATTCTAACATTTTTAGTAGTTTTATACAACTTCAGTTAAGTTTTCAGGATAATGCGTTACTTTTTCCATGATTAAAGGAAAGAGTTTTGTCTTATTTCTGAAAAGCACATGACTCCACCATGGACCTTGTGTTTAACTGGGGTGTTCTAATCTGAAGAATCCAGTTAATTACCCTTTCTGAATACAGTCCTGATTTTCTTTACTCATTGTGAGATTTGATTGTGGTGTTTGGGTTGTTGCTCTCACTATATTGGTATTGATCACATCCTCTCCTGCCTTTTACAATTTTTATTAATTGTTTTTCCTTATCAACAATATCAACTTTGTTTTTTCTTTTACAGATTAAGGAAGATTTACTCCTGTCTGTTTGCCTCTCATCTACAATTGTGATGGCGAGAAAGACACAGTGGCTTTAAATTAAAGTCAGCTGATCAAAAAATAATTGTTTGGCAAAATAAAAGTTAGAAATAAGGTTTAGGTAAAGATTATAGGGTTTAAATGGTGCAAGGGCATAGATTTGCGATACTACATCAGAACAATTTTAAGATGTTTACTGTAAATAATTTAAAATACACCACAAAAGACCTAAACATGAGCACTATAAATGTTAAGTATGGTAGAGGATGGTGAGTTATTCTGCAGCCACAGCACATGCACATCTAACAGCATTTGAGATAAATATCTCTTAAACAAAACACCCCCAGCTAAAGGTGATGTCATTTTCCTTACTGGTGAAGTATTTTCAAAACTGGGTCAGAAATTCAAGCAACCATCCCATGCACAACATCGCATTAACGAGTGGCTGAAAAGGAAATTAATTAAATGCTCTCGATGACTTCAGCTCGTATAAAGTGTAGTTTTAAGGTTTGTTGTTAGCTGTGCATAAGCAAATGGCCACAAACCTTAATGGTTTGAACAAACATTGCAAAGAAGGATTGGTCCAACACTGATAAGGTCACACAGAATGACTGCTGGCACTGTTACACTGTTGGTGCTGTTGCTTCACAACAACTGGACCTCAGCTATAAATCTTGGCTGTGGTCTTTTCTCTATGGAGTTTAAATTTTCTTCTTATGCAGGATTCATTTTCTTTGATCCAGGGTAAAATATTTTATGCTGCCTTTTTTGATTTTGCATTACTCCACTCAAGAGTCATGAAGAGTTTCTTCAGTCTAACCTCCATGATATTGTTTGCATTAAAATATCTGTGGTCTGTGAAGTCTGCATTATATAGTTGAGCATTTTAGATTGTTGCCCATACCACCAGTCATAAAGCTAACAAGCGACTGTTTGGTCACACGCATCATAGCTTTTATTGGAATAAAGCTGCTCTAATGATTCTCTCTTAGCACAGCTTAACACTATAAGCCAATGGTTGTTATCACAGGACATAAAGGTGTTTTTTCTATATTCACTGTTAAAATCTGGTCAACAGAGCAGTTCTGATTCGCTGCCTCAAACAAAGTCAAGAAGGTCCTAAAACTGAATGCAAAGCTCAGTGCTATGAGGGAGAAAGGTGAAAGGCCTGAGTAAAAGGTGGAAGAAAAGTAAACTGGATTTAGTCATGAAGCAGTACTTCCATCAAAATGGTGAGTGGATATATGTGGACCAAGACAAGAGCTCTTCTATGTGCAACTGCAAACCTTTCAACTGAAAAATATCATTGTCTGGAAGTTAGATAACATTATTTGTGTTCATGAATGTGAGTTTTCATTTCAGATAGATAAACATTGGTGATATTCCAGGTAATTTGCAGAGCAGATCGGGTATCAATCAGCGTATCGGTGTAGGCTTCATTTCCACGGATATCGCAGACTTCCCAAACATCTGTCCGTTCTGCAGTGAGAACATGTCTGCATTATGAAAACTTTAAGATGTCATTTACTGAATAGATGACGTGTTGGCCATTTGGAAAGTGTTAACTTTCCATCTGTTACAGATAGTTTAATTTTAAGAGATCCCACAAAGTGACAAAGTTTAACAGGGTTTTGTGACTCAAACAGATGTTCATTGACTTTATTTATAGATCAACCTGTTCATGTGAAGCTATGCTCCGGTGAAACCCACTGCCCCATGTCCCCTTCTCATTAGCTGTCATACAGTAACAACGCAGGATTTTGTCTGACCGGCGCCGTCCAGAGAGTCTCTGCAGGTTAATATGAGGTTGTGGTTAGTCAGGGGTCTTTAGTTACACAGAGTTTTCTCTCGAAGGCCTGCGGAATAATACTGAGCAAATTGGCTTCTTTAAGGATCTTGTGACTCTTTAGGAAAACATGGTGTAAAAAATGGATGGGAAAACTAACTTCTTCAGACAAATGTGTTGATAAGACCACAAAAGGAAAAGGCCGTGAGAAGAAGTAGGCAAGCAGCAGTAAATGAGACACAGAGGTGAAAAAGCAAACAAGCTAGAAAAGACAGAATATTCTTCTTCCTTCTGCTCCGTTACACTCACAGCCATGCGTCATTCTTTTTCAGACTGTCCCTTCATTCCTCCCTCTGAATTAACAGCTGTCAGACCGCCTTGCTCTGCAGCTCTGATTGATGACCTCATCTGGGAGTTAACATGACACACTGTGTGTCAAATTTTCCGACTTCTGCGCTCATAATCCTATTATCCTCTTTACTTTGTACCTTAAAGCATTCAATACCTGTTGCCTGAGCAAGGCTTATGTTACCTGATCTCCACAGGCCTGTTCAGAGCAGCATGTGGCAAGCAGACAAAGACACTTACAAGTCTTGTTGAAGTAGCAGGTTATAAAGACTGTCGGTTGAGGAAGATATCCTGTTAGGTTTCAGGGAAGGAGAGGCCAGGGTTATGGAGTCCCACAGCCTCCCAACACCCCCATTTCCTTGTGGTGTTGATGACTACAGAGCTCTGATTGATGACTGCACCTTTACTCCAGTGCTCTAGGGTTCACGATCTACAGTAGGTGGGTGTTCTCTGAGCCTAGCCTCTTCATTCCTCAAAAGACTCAATGGTTCAAGTTTTTCCTTTTAAGAAAAAGCATTTGCAAGAAGTTGTGAAGTATTTATTTCTGTCCTTTGACTATTATAATAGTTCCTGAATACTACTCTACATTTAATTACCACTTTATCCCTCATTAAGGAGTCAGCAGTAAGGGCCTTGGTCAGACAAAGATTTTAGTGGGGAGATTAAGCTTTTTTTTTATTTACCATGTATGTGCATAGCAAGTGAGTTGTGAAATCTGCCATTGCCTCTGTGTGACTTTTTAGAACGATAAAAGCTGATGTGGTTGGCCTGCGGTTTTATACACCAGAGGTAATTGTCCATTAGATGTGTCAGGTCTATTATATGTTCTCTAAATGGTCAGTTAAAATGCATGTGTGTCATTATTTTATTTTTCTTCATGCAGAGACAGGTTTTTAATGTTCATTTATGACCTGACCACACTTTTAGATTAACAATTAACTGTAAGTACACAGTACTTTTCTCACAAATAGAAATGTAAATAGAACGTCTTAATTGTCTGCATCAGTTGTATTTCATCTATCTAACACTTTTCTACATTGCCCTCACAGCAATGTACACTTTGAATCTTTAGAGTAAGTAAACCAAATGACTGTAATGAAATAGCATCTTGTCAGGTCTTCACATGTCAAACGCAAGTGAGAAGGAATGCAGAGAAAAACTCTTAGCCAACTTACAAGAATTAAAAAACCTGTAGTGTTTGCTAAATGCTATAAGAATGCTATTGAACAGAATGGAATGCACCGGTCAGGTGAAATTGAGCTTAACAACAACACTCGAGGTAGGTTTGACTACCTCAGAAAAAATTCTGGCAATGTAACTTAAAGAGAATAGAGTTTTTTTATGTTGCGGGCCCCTTTCTCTGTAAAAACTTTAGACTTTAGCTCAGTTGCAAAGAATTTCACAATCCAAGTGCCCTGATAGTCTTACCTTTCAGAAACATTGTACTAACATGGGAAAGAGTGTAAAACAAAGGGTTTGAGGTGCAGTCACACCAAAAGAAATGTCCGTGGTCATTTCCATGTGTATTTTGGATGCACAGTGTTTTGACCGTGGACTGCATCACCAAATAAGAGGAGCTTGAGCTCCGTGAAGTTGACATCCCACCCGCATGAAAAAAATTGCGAATAGACTGTGTAGGTTTGTGCATGTATAATGATCAGAAAACCAAAAAATAATTTGTGCTACTTTTGTTTCAGTGATTAAAAAGATTAATTTTAGGTAATCCAAAGATCAGCCACCCCATTAAGCACCAAATTCAGCCAAAGTTGTATCCTTTTTTAAGTGCTACGTTAGTGCAGATTTGTGCAGCTAAAACCTTTGTTCTACTTTTGTTTTTAAGGATTGTTTTTAGGTTAGTGCTACTACGATTTTTATTGAATGTAAATGTATTGCATAACATAATATGGTATTCCTGTGTTGACACTGAATATAAAAGTGGGTACGTTTATCTTATTTATTGAGTGGAATGATTGCTTTAAAATATTCAGCAGTTTATCAGCCTCTCAGATCAAAATCAGATTGAATTTGCTGTTACCCCTGCAAAGCCCACAGCATTTCCTGTGAAAACTTGCTACCTGCACTTCACAATAAAAGCACCAGTGAAACCTAAGATTACAGACTGCTGCTAAATTGTTCTTGATGCACAACTTTTGAATTGGCTTGTGGAGACAATCAAGTCTTACTCTTAACTGCACTTCTTTAAGCTGCTGTACACCACATCCACAGCCAGTCTGATTGGTTGCAGGATTTAACAGAAAACTAAGCTTTCTCAACTTCAGTGGTCACCACTCCGCTCTACGCTGTGCCGCTGTTTGACAACACCTCAGTTCTATTAAGGACATAGAATTCATCACTGGCTGCTTCACCATTCTTCCCTGCGATTGCATAGGGATGCATTTGGTGTGAGTTCTCCTTTCGGATTTTCTCCAGCATTTTTGGATCCTTCACACTCAAGCTGCTATGCAGACTTGGCTACTTTTTCCCCTGTATTAGTGATTACAAAGCAAAGGAAGACTTGGTGATTCTGTTCTGTTATGCTCTTTACTTTTTTAAGGAATTCATGGACAGTTAGGTATTTTGTGTTGCACAAGTCATTTTTTTAATTGTCAATATTTCACCTTTTTATGTTTCAATAATTTGAATTGTCTGACATTTTAATATATATGGCGATTTTGAATTTGTATTTTATTATGTTTTTTCAGTATTAGTCTTCAACTGTGATGGCATGTTTTAAAAGAACTAAATTCAATCTTTTTTTTAGCTGCCCAACGTTTCTGGTCTGTCTTTAGTAAAACGGAGTATTTCTATTGAACACATTATGTTTACCATCCTCTCTGCTGTTTACATAACCGCATTGGTTATTCCCACTGACTCACACATGTAAGTAGGATTAAGAAAAAACGATTGCCTCAGTGTGTTAGTCTAAAACAACACATATTGCCCTTCCAATGAATACTAAGTTTCTTCACATAGCAATTATTTAAACCTTAGATGTAACAGTAACCAAAGTAAGATTCTGGTGCTAAATTAGCTATTATGGACGCCTGTACAAATTCATAGAGAATAATGAAAGCACATATGGAACTCAAATGTTCAAAGTGGACTATAAATAATTGTGTGACAATTTTTGGGGATTAAATGCCACGGTGATTCATTCAATAGCCACTGAGAATTTTTCTACAAAGCCTTAAATGTCAGCTTCTTGGTGGTGGTCATCAGGGGTCATTTTCTGAGGATGCCAACTGCTCAAAATAATAATGATAGACTATCCCACTGAAGCTGAGATAGGCTATTTCAGTCACAACAAATACTACCAGGTTGAAGCCTTTACACTGAAATATTTACAACACAAAGGTATATAATAATGGCTGGGTGAGGAATGGCAAGATAAGTATGGCTAAACATATGATTGTTATAGATGAATGAATAAGAGGGATTATATATTATATTTTCTTCAAAACAGAAGCCAAAAGGAAGAAGAAAAGATATGTCCAAGACAATAGCATTTTCTATCCTCTAGTAAGACTAGAGGATAGAGAATAAGACCCTCGGACAGCTCTTTAAATAAATGACTTAAATATGTGTTGTATTTCATTGAAGTTATTTTTTAAATGTGGTTTTGTAGAGGGCTCCATGGTGGAAGAGTTGGATGCAGTGTTGCCTTGCAGCCAGAACTTTACGGTTTCATATCCACCCAGATTCTTTATCCATGAAGTTTGAGTTTTTCTTGTGTGGGTTTTCCCTGGGTACTCTGGCTTCCGACCAAAGATTAAAACCATATAGTTTGGGTAAATGAACTCTTTTAATTGCCTGTGAGTAAGTGTGTCTGCCTCTCGCCTGATGAACCCTGGATTTAAGCACCAGCTAAATACTGCAAGGACAAGAAGGTATAGACAAACCATGGATGGAGGATGGTTGATTGGTTTTGTAGAAAAGCAGTATTTTTCCATTTTAAAAGCATTAAACACATTTTTGTTACCTATTTTATGTCTGACAATTCTGGCTCTACATGGTTTACTTCCAGAAAGCAAGATTAGATTGGGAAACCTTTCCCCTATAAGACAGCAACAGATAAAAAAGATAATTTATCTCGAAACTGATTTCTCTGAGTCTTTGCAGCTCTCAAGTGTGCTGTTGGGCAGAGCCAGCTCTCTTCTCGCTGTCACACAAATAAATTGCAGAAGCAGAAACTCTATGACAGCCAAACCACTTGTTACAATTGTTTATCCTTTCCATCCCCAAAAACCTCTTCTTCCTCACTTATCATCTCTACCTGGTCTTTGCTTATGTGTCCACACAGAAACGCTCAGAGGATTTCTTGAAGCTGTTTTGTGTATCATCTGGATAATCCATATTCAGGTAGCATAGAGCAGAAATCATTTGGTCCCTGTAGCTACAGTATCATCAGTACGGAGAGTTAAAACAAAACTGCTCTCGGTGTTACTGCAGAAACCAACAGTCCATTAAATGTAGGGATTGCAGGCTAACAAGCAAAGCAAGATTTTAACATTACTGATCTTAGAGACAATGCTCAAAATGCTGTCCAAAAAGCATATATATTATATTTGGGAAGGAGAAACTTAATTTCAGAGATTAAAGAATATTTGTTTCTAAACTACATCAGAAATATCAAAAGGTAGCAGGCTAGATAATTAAGAGATAGAGAAGTCTGTTCTGTCAGTTATGTCAATTTAAATGTTTATGCAAGCCTATACATTTACATGAGGGAATATATTTTATTTCATTCACAATAAATGTCCAAAATTTTTATTGTAATGTCAGAGAGTATAGCTCTTCTTTTTTTGTTTTGTTTGTTTTTTAGTGGTAACATTAATAGATGTTAAACATAGCTTTATTTCTCACAGGGACACAGTAGTCTTTGCTAAACTTTTCTTTTATATCTAGTCTTTACCTATACGCTTGGTACGTGAGAAAACTTTAGGCTTTGCAATTGTGCTTATTTGTTCTGGTTTGATTAAATCAATATTTCTCATCAAAAATTATTATTGATTCATATGTGAATATAGGTAATTTTTAAATGAAAAATCCTGATGTATTTAAAAAAAGAATTAAAATAAATCATTTACTGACAGTAAAAAAGCAATAGAATAAATAAACACTGGGATTAAAAAGTAACTAACCACACAGTGATAAATAAAGGAAATCCGTGAAACATGTAAAATTTCAAACTACCATTTCCTGTGCAGGAGTATTTTTATGTTGGGATTTAAGGCACTGTTAAAGGAAGGTTTTGATAGGTCAATCAATAAACAGCTGCTTTTCTACAGTGTGTGCAGAATTAGTAGGTAAATAAGTCATTTGGTGGTGTGCATCTCTGTGGTCTAATGGCAACAACACTCTTATAGGGTGTGCTTAATTATTAGGCAACTTCTTTTCTTTGGCAAAATGGGTGAGAAGACATTTAATAGACTCTAACAAGTCAAAAATTGTGAGATGTCTTGCAGAGGGATGCAACAGTCTTGAAATAAGCAAACTTTTGATGCATGATCACCAAACAATTGTTTCATGGCAAATAGCCAACAGGGTCGTAAGAAGCAGGTTGGGGGGGGGGGGGGGGAGCACAAAGTAATTGCCCATGAATTGAGGAACAAGCGTGAAGCTGCCAAGATGCCATTTGCCACCAGTTTTGCCATGTTTCAGTACTGCAATATTACTGGACTATCACAAAGCTCAAGCTATGCGATACTCAGGGACATGGCCAAGGTAAGGAAGGCTGAAAACAACCACCTTTGAACAAGAAACATAGGATAAAATGTCGAGACTGGGCTAAGAAAAATGTTAAGACTGCAGTGAGTGCAGAACTATTAGGCAAGTTGTACTTGAGGGGATTTTTTTTATTATTGAACAACAACTATGTTCTCAATCAACACGACGACTAATAAATATCAAAGCTTAATATTTTTGGAAGTAGTGAATGGAGTTTTTTAGACAACAAAACAATTGAAAAAAAGTGAAAAATAAAACTAATTTTGAAACAACTAAAATATTGCTTTTTTTCTGGCCATTATCGATTTTTATTTTTATTGTAAAAGTGTTAAATCTATCTATGTCTCATCAATTAAGAGGGGGAAAATGCTGCCTGGCATATTTATTTTTAAATAAATATTCTGCAAGGTACTGTATGTTGTGTGTATGGATTACCCACCAGACCATACATACAGCACATATAGAAATTATGTAGTGATATAAAACTGACAGTTTGTTATTTTCTATAATAAAAAGATTTGGATACAGCCCAATTTAGTCTGACTCCATCAAATGAAATCCAGTGGAGCCAGTTCCCTTTAGATGACACCTAATAAGTAAACAAAGAAACACCTGTGTGTAATTTAATCTCCAGCTGTTTTGTGAAGGTTCTTGTAGAAAACATTTGTGATCAAAGCGCAAACCAACATACTAAATGGGTGGGTTTTAAACAAGCATGATTAAGTTCAGGCATTGAATACCCTAAGCTTTCATTATCCCACAAAACACTGTTTGATCTATAGTCTAATAATGGAAAGATTATCTTAAAACTGCAAAGCCATCAAGTTATCAATGGTTATCCACCTGAACTGACTGGGGATTTGGGCAAACCCAAAATCGCAAAAATATTTGAAAAAAATAAGGCAAACCCCCCCAATTTATGAATTTGTCATGATGGGCTTCAGAGAACTAACCCACATGCAGAACACCACTCGGACAAAGGGAAAAAGTTCAACAGGTTTATTGAAATGATTTACAGAGAAAGTTCTGGTTCTGGTTCGGGTCCAAAGCGGGATACAAGAGTTCTGATGTGGTTCTGACAGATCCTGGCAGGGGAGCTCCAGTGAGGATCCAGAGAGAGTGTTTGCAGCAGAGCGAGAGCAGCAGCAGCGTCTGGCTTTTATCTAGCGAGGTTCAGACCTTGGTCAGGTTTCCAGCTC
>JAUZNJ010019753.1:0-17226 GCA_034780135.1 Jordanella pulchra | reverse complement strand
GTGAAAGTATGACAAAACGATCCGGTACTGCGTACATTAACATTATGCAACTGAACTGCACCACCGGCCAAGTGTGAAATAAAAGCCTTTTTTCTAACTTTCAGTATTTTATTTAGCTCAGCTGTCAAAATGTTTTTTTATTTATTCTAAAGGGAATCCCAAAATTATATCCAGAATAACTATTTCATTATTCTTTTCCAATTTTTGGATAAAGAACCAGATGAAACGGTGAATGTTTTTCTCTAATTGTTCCTCTATTTCCATCCATCCAATTAGGATGTCAATATTTCCTTGTGCTGTTTAAAAAGTTTTCTGTATTTCCTTTGAATTTTTAGCCAACATTTTTTAAAATTAAGTTCTAAATTTGTCATGTCAATATAGGACAGCCTTGGAAGTTCTCTCTAATTTGTATTGTCTTGCCTGTTTCAGTGATTCAAAAAGATTCAGTTTCATGGGTGAAACTGTTGTAACCACAAAACTTTAGTTTGTGTTAATTAAGAATTAAAGTAACTGCTAATCTTTTCAAGTATTTCTTTTAACAAAGATTTCTGCAGGTGTTGCATCAACCTAAGTATAGCTAAAAAAATTGCTATCCCTAATATGTTTTGGGATAGTGATGCCAGTAAAAGCTTACTACTACTAGAAATTGTTTGTGAATAAATGATGACAGGGCATTTATGATTATATATTTTGAAGATGGACGGAAAAGAGGGAAACGCTTGAATTATGAAAATATTCTGAAGATAAAGACAATCTGTGCATTTGGGTTTTGAATTAATCATCAAATGCATGCAGGGCTTGATTCAACAATATGAGTAAATTCCTTTTTTATATAGGCGGCAAGAATTTAAAACCACTTTATGCCCCATTTGCAAAAGCATTGACTTCTTTGCTTTCGCAGATATGAACTCAATTGTTATCCCCATAAACTCCTATAGTAAGGCTCTCTACAAGACATACAATTTACAATTTTGAGTACCATTTCCCAATTTACTCCCCCAGTACTCTCCCCACTATCTCTGGCATTTGTTAAAACAAAGAATTCAGAAAGGTAATGTGAGGATAGAAGCTTTGGAGATACGTGTTTTGCAAACGGGGCAGTTTTACACTGTCTTCTCAGCAATAATTAATTTTGGTTTTTGCTCTTTTTATCAACATGCCTTTCTTATTTACTTTTCTATTATTCCAATATGCAATGAGCCAACAGAGATATTTTTAAGGTTTTACTCATAGAAATATGATTAATCATTTTGTTTGTTAACATACTTTTTACAGCTGTTGTTTTTAATATAAACCCAGCTGTTTGTTCGTCTGCTTACAGCACTATAAAGTTGAATCATTCCTGGCATTTAGGATAACTTGGGATGAAAATGATGTTATGCATATATGCTGCTATCAATCTTTGCTTATTAAGTTTCAGGGAGATTTAGAATAAAGAGCCAGCCATATTGGCAGTGCTGTTTGCCAAGTGGTAGTCATGGCCCCTGCCCAGCCCTCCTATTATGAGATTGGCAATAAGTTGGCCTGCCCGCTGGGGAAAACAGGGAGCTGACACCAAGAACATATGCAGCAACACCTGATTGCTGTGCCAGTGCCACAGACCTTTTCTGTTAGAGAGCATAAACACATGTAGATTCAACACACACAAAAACAACACTCCACGATCCTGCAGCATGCATTAACATAAGCCGCCTAGCATTTATTTTACTCATTAGCACTTATGCAGCATGATCATTGCAGGCATAGAGAAATGTAGGGTGGCTTCCAGAGCAAACCCACTGGGGATTAATTTCCCCGTTCAGAGAGGCTGCAGTTGCCAAGCCTTGCTGGTGTGCCAGCCGCCCGCGGTGCACCACACGCTGACATGCTGTGCCAGCAGACAGCACCAATGCCCTCCATTTGCAGTGTCACATATCTCCAATTCATGCTGCTATCACTTAGCCCTTAGTGGTGCAAGCCCTGCCCGCCTTGTTACGCCACTGTTATCGATGTGTCTCTGTATTTTGTATCTGGCCCCAAAATTGATTTTGATTGATGATGGTGTAAAATAAAGCCATGACCAAATATGTGAAGTTCAAAATGAATGGATTTTCATAAATTTTATGTTAACTGACACTCATCTTGCTCCACCTTAACACAAACTGATGGAACTTGGGTCTTAATCTAACACGACTTTATCAAACTTCATACCAATTGGCACAGCCGTCATCTGGTAACGAGCTCAAACACATGCAGTGAAGCACAGGGGTACAAAAATGCAAGAAAAGCACTTTTGAATTTTCTTTCTTTTTTGTGTACTGTTTTCCTAATATGGCTCTCAGAATAGATGCTTTCACAAGCAGATCATTATGACTCTGTCTCAAAGTTCCACTTGTATGTGAAACTTTATTGGGAATTAAAATCGTATACACCAGACACGCTTTAGGATCTTCTACTTCTAGTGCCACTGAACCAAAGTCGATGTTTTATTATGCACCCATATGTGGTAGATTGAATAAAAGCTTGTAAGAGATGGAGGAGGGTGAGGGAGCTGTTAAAGAACGCGCTTGCATTGTCTGCTTACTCTCAAAAGGTTTTGCTGTTGTTCATAGTCACGTTCTGAACTGGATGCGACCCTACAGGTGTCCCTGCTCTCTAAATGTGTTCTCCAGACCCTTCACTAGCCCCCTTCAAGCCGCCTGTCTGTGACCCCTGACCTCACAGACCCCAGGAAGTATGGGTAATGGCAGGCTTGTCAATAAAGTCCAGGGTCACTAATAGAATAGCTTTGTTCTGCGATGTCAGCTAGCAAAAAGGAAGAGACTAGCAAAGGAAAAAAAATCTCCCTCATACCCACCATCTTTATAACGTATCTGGGCCTATTCAGAAAACAAATGGGCGCTTTTGATTGTGAGCTCACGACCCACCACCTCTCTGTTCCCCTCTCCTGCGTGTCTGCTTCTCCTCGTCTTCCTCCATCTCCTTGCCTACCTCTCGTCATTTCTAACTCCAAAGAGGTGCTTGTGTGCTGGGCTAAAAGGTCTTAATGTGCCTGCATTCATCGAGCCAGACCATAGAAGGCTGTTTTTAACCCTGTTTACGGCCTTGCATCCATTTGGCCAGGAGTCCTTCACTCCTTGTTCCTCCCCCTCTCCATATTTCTCTCCATTTTTCAACCTCCTTCACTTTCTCTTACTCCCTTTCTCTCGTCCACCCACATCCCAATCCCTTTGTGATAGGATATGAATGCACTTTGCTAGCTGATAATTACACTCTCCCTCTCTGCCCTCCTCTCCCTTTCTGACAGTGGGATCCACAGGCAGTCCTTATTCAGCCAGTAATTTGCCTGTCCTCCTCATTCATTGAGAAGGTACAAATTATCCTTCACACGGGCACTGGCTATTCTCCCTCTCAGGCAGTGTGATGAGGACCGCACTAAAGAGAAAATAGCCAAGAACATGCACTTTGCATCTGCTCTAAGTGTAATCTAAAAGAAGCGATTTGTGTTTCATTCAGAAACTTTCCTGCTAGACTGCAGCAAATGGAGAGAAGTAGTAATGAACTCCCCCAATTATGCTATGTTTTATGGCAAAAAAATATATTTTTATGAAATACAAGCATCCCCAATAAAGCTTGAAATTGTTTAGGTTAACCATCTTAGACACAGCCTTGCTCTGCACTATAGTTCTCTAGCAATCAATTTTGCGAGATGTAATATCTCAGAATTTTTTTTTAAACCCTTACTTTTTAGAACATGAGCAAGGGCTTCTTATATTTTTTTATAACGTGATTAAGATATATTAATACAATATCAGTATATTGACAATATTGTTTAAATAATGTCCTGTGAATTATATGTAGATTAAACACCACAGTTATCCATCTTGAAATCCAATTCTCACATAATTAGTGTCCAAGTGTGGTCAGATTTGGACATTTGCTCTTTGTCGCCTTCTCATCAGCATCCATAGCTGAGGTCTCACCGCCAAACCAACTGTGTTTAAAGCTCATCCAAAATAGTACAAGTGACAGACAGATAGTTAGCAAATGAAAGGATTCTAGAACAAATTACTTACAGGACTTTGGCTCATTGTGCACATATGCATCTGCAGCCATTTATATCGCCTTTATGAGCATACAGTTTTTGTCAGGATTTATGGCTGGATGTGAACTCTGCTCAGTGTAACACCCTCCGAGGCTGGGGTGTTTTGAATCCTCAGACTGGGTGGGTTTATTTCAGCATATCTGTGTGAATTTAATTACAAGTGCTTTGCTCGGTTTTAAAAGTGTGACAGCACTGAGGGCTACTTTCGTAATTTATTTATGGGCAGCATTGGCAGGGGACAGGAACCTCATTGGGCTGAAATCAGAGCTCAAGCAGCCGGTGGCGATTACAGGGCAAATGTGACCACTGGATAGACATCCACTGGCCTGGGAAGTCAACAGGAAAGGCTCTTTTTTCATTTTTAAAGACCATAATCATGTTCTGACAAGTAATTACAAGACAGCAAAGGAAAAAATGCAAGCACATGGTGATAATGGGACAAAGCATTGATCATCCCCATAGTGAACAACTGCTGATTGTCATGGAGGGACAATGGAGTACAGAGATACCAATTGTTCTTTGACTCAATGAACTATGAGCTCGTTAGATGGAGTTTTCCAAGATTAAAGAGATGGATATGAGCTGCTGAGTCAAGATCCCAGGTTGGAGCTGGGGGCAAATAATCAACACTGTGCTACAGCAGAGATGTTCCAGCTCTCCAGCCCCTGACCCCATGCCATGCTTCAGCCTTTGATTCTGCTTCTCTTTTTCTCATTCTAAAATCAAAAATGCATATCATTTCATCCTGTGTTCATATTATTACAAACAATCCCACACTTCAATTCTGAAAACTAATATTTTTTCTTCATCTCTGCTTTTCTCTCTGAATTTTTCGCTGTCACTGTTTTACTCCCTTTAAGGAGCTCAATTGATGGATTTTAATGACAGGTGTAGGTGTTGAATGCATATCTCGCCAAAAGTACCATGGCATTGATATTCTGCCTCGGGCGAAAAAAGGAGGGAGGGAAAGCAACGGAGAAAAGAAGAAGAGAGGTGACCCTGCTGCCTGAGTGGCAGTGGCCGTCATGCATAGCATCTCTAAAGTGGGGGTGGGAGTGTGTTGGGGGGGTGTAGATGGGTGAATGTCACTTTCAAGTGTCTTCTCAGCACTCTTCCCTAATGAGAGATGGGTTCTGCTCCACAGACAGCCAAGGGGACCAAGAGAAAGGCTCCTCCCCACCTCATCTTTATCCCTCCCCTCCACCTCTCAGATCTCTTATCCTCCAAGGAGCTGACAGCTTGAGCATCTCCTTCCACCTGCACAGCCTTGTTCCCCCAATCCTGATCATAACAACAACAAAGGTAGGGAGATTTCCATTTCCCATTCCCTTTCCACGTCCCTGTGACATGCACATCCTTTACTCATCACTCTTAATGAAAATGACCACACTTTCAGTGCGTTCTTGCTCATACCTGAGTATCCCTCGCACGCCTACCCTCTCAGCTTTTCTTTGCCTTCTGTGGGGGACGCACATGAATGCTATTTAGCTGCCCCAGCTAGTGATTCATCCATTCCAGCTGAAGGGAAAGGTGAGAGGAGAGATCTCCCAGGACTCCTCGCAGCCCCCATCTGTCAGATGCACCCAGCCTGCTGATTTACATTTACCGCAAGGATTTATGGGATGCCCGCCACAAAACGAGTCGAAGCAGCAAGAAGCATGGGCGAGAAACAGCGCTGGAGAAATTATTCAAAGTAGTGATTATTTTGGGACGACCATTACGCATGCACACCTGATCAGGGCCTGTCACCCATGACTCCCCCATCTACCATGATGGAGAGGGCCCTCATCCACACTGCGGTCTTATTTTACCTGGCTTGCATAAAGGAGAATTCTCATAGGCACAGAGAGAGCCTGCTAAGGCTAAATTAGGGCCCCGGACAGGCAGAGAAGATGGTGAGAGAGGAACAGATAGTCTGTTATATATGCACAGGGGATCGAGATAAGATATAATGGTCAAATCCACAATCAATCTTAAGCATAATGTTGTCAGATATTTGCAAACATATCTTTGCCCGTTTTCACTGTTTATGAGTTCATTTCAACCCTCTAGGTCATTTTCTCCTTTCTGTTAAACACTCAATTATTTAAACTTCAAATTATTTGAATTGCAAATCGGTTAAAACTGCAAATGGGCATAAATGTGTGCATTTCCGTATGTTTAACAGGTGACATTTGCCAGTCCACCTGCTCTGCCTGTAATTCAGAAGCCCAGAAAATGTCACAGTGACAGCCCCCCTTTCAGCACAGCTCTTAAGGCTCTGCTCACTACCAACCTTCAGCAAGGATCATCACTTATAGTCATTACCTACAGCACTTTGCAGTCTGCCGCTAAGAAAAGGGTTAGCATAGCCAAGTTTTAGCACATGTTCTTCTGCTGTGGCTTAACAGCTAAGGTCAGCTGAAACTGTCTGCCCTCCTCCTCCTCTCCCCTTTCCTCCACCAAGTTCATTACCGATGGCCCCAGGAATGACCTGATTTCAATTCAAATGCACTTTGTTCAACTGCCCTTCGTGTAAAAAGCCTGCCAGAATGGTGCCAGCTGATTATGCCTCAACACAATTTTTTGCCTGTTTGATTTAATGCTTAACGCAGCAGCAGATGATTTTTACAATCGAGGACAATCACACCTTCTTTAGACTTTTGCCATCTCATTTTGTATTTCCTATTTGCCATATTTGTTTAACTAAGAAAAAATGCAAAATAGTATTGCAACATAATATAGTCTTACAAGAAGCTGTTAAACATGTAGGTCCTTTTCAAATTTGTTTCTTTAGAACTGCATGAAGTTAATAACATGTGAAAAAGAGGGAAACTAACATATTGCTTTCAAATTTCTTAACAAATATTAAAAAAAAACATTTGATGCGCATTTTGTAACAAGCCCCTCTTTAGTCAATAGTTAAGTATCTTGTAGACCCACCATTTGCTGCAATCAAAGCTTCAAACCTTTGAGGTAAGTCTTAACATGTTTAATGCATTTTGAAACTAGGATATTCACCCTTTCTTTTCTTTTTTTGCAAAATAGTTGTAGATTTAGAACATCTGTTAACAACACATTTTTACAAGTTTTTACAAGTTATCAGTATGACGTAAGTCTGGACTTTCATTGAGGCTTTTTAACACTTTTAAGCAGGACATACAGTAGACCATAAACATAACACTCTGGTATATGTTTATAGTCTACTGTATGTCCTGCTCAAAGGCAAAGCTCCTACCAAGGCTTAAGTCTTTTGTTGCCTCTGATAATTTATATTTAAGTGCTGTAATTTATTTAGCTCTATTTCTCTTTTTTTTCTAATCCTTTACCGTAAAAAATCATTCAAACAATATAATCCTGCAGTCAGTATGTTTCACTGGGGAGAAAAACTGGCGGCTGAAGGGTGATGTTTAGTATTTTCTGCTACTCATGTAATTTTCATGTGGGTAAAGAGTTACTTTTTGGCCTCAACTAACCAGGGCGCCTTTCTCCCATGTTGCTCTAACATGGCACGTGGTAAAATGCAAAATTCTTATTGTGTAGATTTCGTCTTCCCACGCTACCACAAAGGTTAGATGTGTCGAGAGTACAACTAATAGTTTGCTTTTTACAGATTAGCCCACTTGAGCTAGATTCTCCTCAAGTTACCATATGTCTCTTAGGTAAAGCAATGTCACTTCAGAAAGGATTAGCCTAATTTAGTGGGTTTACAACTGTGGTATTCTGTTTCTGTTTCCATGTAACTGAATGAATAAATTAATGATTGTTTTTATTTACCTACAAGGCATTTTCAACAGACAAAAGTCTGTGGCCTTTGACCTGGTAATGTCTCAAGTCAGTTGATTGGATTGGATTTGGTTAAAGGGGGATGATTACGAATGCTACATAACTTTACAGATCTTTATTTTTCATAAATTTTGAAAACCAGACATCATCTTTCTTCTGCTTCACAATTACACTTCCTTTTTTGGTTGGTCTTTTCCAGTACTTGATACTGAAGATTTTAGTAATGTTACACAGTCTCAAAGATTTGTTGAGTCTTGGCAAATTTGGCAATGATAATAATCAAACCTGCAAATTAAAAAGAAAAATTGTAGATGCATAGATGATACCCCTTACTTCTTGCATTCTCTTTGACTCCTGAACAACAAAGACATAGTTTAACACTAAATAATTTTTAACGGCTCCAAAACTAAATGCCAAATTACAGTAGACATGGCGTTTTTAGCTCTGACTTTTATTTAGATGGCCACAGGCATTTTTCCCACTGCTTTCATGTCTTCTCAGAGTGGCCAACTCGGTCTCATGAAATTTTTGAGCTCGATAATTTAAGTGCTGGTCACAACTTGATTTATATTTCTTATTCCTTTACATGCTAGGTAGATTTTAAATAATTTTAAGGTATTTGTTGGAATCACTGCAAGGGTGTTTTATCAATTTGTTTAGTTTTTGATTTATAGACATTTTCGATTAAAGAAAAAACTAGTGTGGAACATTTTTTCTTCAATTATATTGTAAGGCTTTGTTTTCACTAATGCTGGATTGCATGCAAAAAGAATTCAAATTTGCGATGTACGTTGGTTTACAGAAGTTAAATTGTCCACATGCACATTGAAGGGATAAAGGATTTGCTTTCTTTTATGTCTTGTAAAATAATGAATGTGCAGCTAGAGCAAGAACAATAACTTTTGAAGAGCAATATTTTACATTGCATTTTGTTTCTCTCCCATATGCACACTTTTTGAATGTTCTTCAGTTTATGACTAGTTTATGACCTCCTTACGTTAACCATCCTTCTCACTCCACTGCCATCTGGCAGTTGAGCCCATTCATCTCAAATGTACGTGTCAATTACCTCAATCTCTCTCACTTGTGTCTCTTTGCGTTTTTCTTTTTTTCCCTCATTCTTTATTTTTTACAAACTGGCACAAACTCAGTCAGACTTGATAACAAATGTATATGAATAGCAATTTTAAAAATTTGACTCAAATTTCCTCCCAATTTTGCCATTCAACTTCTGATTAAATCTGAGCATGTCCCTGTCCCTTCCAAATGTAAAAATCCATCTAGCATGATGCCATCCACTTTTCGGCTTTGGTTTTGAAAAGCATTTTAGTAGTTGGCTTTAAAGTTCACTTTTAGTTTAATTTGACCAAAGCACCATCTCCTACATGTTTGCCATGATTTCAAAACGCTGGTTGCAAAGTCAACATATTGAGGAAAGGGTGGTATGATGGCTTTACACAGAGGCAACACATACTGTAGCTGGACTCCATCAATTAATCTTGTGTCTTCTAAAGGCACCTACTTGCTCTATTCTGTACATAACCTTTTTTCAGCACTTCACATTAATGCACAAATTTGTATTGATCTATTACACCAGAACGTGACAAGATGAATTGGATTTTGTTATTATAAGGTAACCAAATCTGAAAACGTTGAGGTGAAAGACTCTGTAACCAGAGAAATTAGGTCAAAATCATTAAGGATATTTTGCTGCCAAATTCTGATTCTGAACTATAGCAAGTGAAACAGCCTTTAATCGTAATTAGCATACTCCCAAAAACCCAGGCCAGTACAAGCATTGTCTTCCTGAAACCTTTAAACAACTGGTGGACATGGTGAGGGTAAATTATGTGGCATAACGTATGTGGGAAATATCTGAGGCCCATTGTGGCCTGACAGAAGAACCCACCTAATCTGCGGGATAGCTTTGCCTCTGATAGCAGGTCTGAAAGGCTGTTAGGCAAAGTGGGACAAAGAGACTCTTAATTTCCAATACAGCCTCATCGGTTGTCAACTCAATTAACATATTAGAAGGGATCAGTCTGTGACAACTGTCAGAGCACAACCTCAAGACAAAACCACCATTGTGTCTTAAGGAAACCTACATGGCCCGGTCAGATAGAGGAGCGGGGAGTAGGTAAGAGATGGAGCCAGAATGTCGCTAGTTGACCTAAAACATTGTGTTTATTTATTATTATCATCTAATTTTGTTAACATTTCTGATGTAACCTGAGTGTTTCAGTCTGAGCTTGTAAAAAGATACCACCCTGGATTTCTTGGAATTATTTCTGCAGCACCACAGACACAGTAAGGCAGACTGTTCCAGCTGTAGTGGGATGGTATCATAGACGTGTCTGAAGCACTGTTGAGTCTAAGCGCTGTTGACAAAGAGAGATGCCTGGAGGACCCTTCAAATGTCCATCCTCACAGGACTTGAAGCAGACAGAACCCAGAGCAGCTCAGAAAAGGGTCTCCAGATGAAGCATATGTTACGGAGAAACTAAGCGTGATGAAAGATGGGGGCAAACATGGACACAGAGGGGCAAAAATGGAACAAGAAGGGAGAAAAGCAGATAGCAGGCAGGCAGGCAGAGGCATGCGGGTGAGAGTAGGAACACCGGGAGGTGTAGGAGTCGTGTGGGTGCTGAAAGAGACAGAGAGAGCACACATAAAAGAAAGGAGGGAAGAAGGAGAGGGGGTTAAAGGGTGAAGGCAGTGAGGGGTGCAGAAAGAAGGGAGAAGTTTGAAGTAAACCGGTTGGGACATGTGTGACATTGGGGCCCTAGCAGGAGTTGTGTCATTGGTCCATATGACTTGTGTGGAGCGCGGGTGAAGTAATGCGTTGCAACAGTGGTGGAATGGTCACTGTATGTCAATGACCTTTCCATCAAGAGTGCTGTAATCACATGTCAAAACATTTTGAGGGGCAGCATGCTGCTATGTCACTGATGACTAAATCCTCTCTGACAAAATAATTTTTTTATGGCTTGGATTTCATTTGCTTAATTCTAAGAAGAAGAAAAAATCAGTTTAGGAAGCTTTTAACTGTCTTGTCTCTCCAGAGTCCAATGAAGTTTCACCTCTCTGTTTTGTGTGTGCTGATGAGATGCAGCAGGGTCCTTCATCCATGTAAACAAAACCCCTAAGAAGAGAAAATGCCAGGCTAACCCAGACCACCCCTACCAAAAAATTAGACTTGACAAGAAACAGACTCGGGTTCAAGCCTTGGCCTCCAGGCCTCACTGCATTCTTCTCTACTATACCAAACATAGAGTGTAGCAGAAATGTTGACATTTCTCTCCGTATGGCACTACAAATTAGTCACACAGATTAAAGAAGAAGGTCATCCTGAATTAGAATAGTGACATTACTGTGCATGAAAACACAGAGATGTGTCTTAATTATTAATGCATTCAACTCTGCTACGCATTACTTATATTTACAGGTATTTTATTAAGGGAATATAGTAATATGAAAAACTATTCTTACACATTTTTCATTGTTATATCTTCATTGTTACATAAGCTGGGTCCAATTTACCTGGACCCTTTGGTAGGTGGGGGGGTTATTTGATGACTGTGACCAACTCACGCTGGTACAACATCATTAGGTCAAAGAAAAAAATAAAAATCTTAAGTTGAAAGAAATTCTGAAAAGTGGGGTTCAATCCTTTTCATTCAAATACCACTAAATGCAAATAAAGGGCAGATAAGAAAATCAGCAGGAAGGACAATAATTAGTTGAACACAAAGTTGTTCTTTTTACAAATAAAAATGTAACTGCTAAAAGAAACATATGTAAGAAGACATTTTGATTAGATAAGATCAAAAAACAAAAATCTGGGCCTATACACAACCAGAGTCCTGACTTCAATTTGATAGATGATATGCAGTGATTTTGAAAAATAAAGGTGATGGCAAGAAAATCTTCCAAACTTAAAGAACTGGGGACAATTATTAAAATAAATTGTCATAATATCAGTGGGAATATGCAAAAACCTGTGAAGAAATTATCAAAAAGTTTGTTTGCTGTTATGCAAGATCTTTTCATTTTCATCAGCATGAGTATCATGAGCATCAATACATTTTGTTTTCCAATAAAGAAAAAAAATAGAAATTTAAATGTTTTATTATTTCTTGGAGTCTAAATTTGCCTGTAGTAATTTTTTGTTTAATTGTATAGTCAGTGGGAATCTTGAAAAGCATATCACCTGTAAAATACACCATCCTCATTTTTCACCGAGCATCATTTCTTCATCATGAACAGTATAGCTAATTGGAGATAACAGGGAAGCTAAATACAGCTGTGACAATAGAATCAAAACTTTTCTCCACATTTGACGTGTCTAATTTTGCTTAATTGACTTTTAGAGGAACTTGTTGTACATTTTGTTCTTTAAAAAATGAATTATTACAATGTGTACCAAAATATCAATTCATTGCAGGTTTAGAAAACTGTCTAAAGTTTTTTGTTATAACTGCACTTCTAAATGAGTCTGTCACTGTTTATGCCAACATTCATAAACCCACCTGATCACACTTTAGAACATCTAAAGGCACTCTTCACCAGTTTTACATCCAAAGTTGATTCCTGTTTTGTGAGGAGGAGCACTCAGCTGGTGAAAACAGGTGTTTAATTTCTGCTGCTCCTCTTAAATAAATTGCTCTATAAGTGGTGAGATCACTGGGGTTTTTTGAGGGTTATCTGTTTAAAAATAAACCTGTTATAAAATGCTGGTATTTACTGCCAGTTGAGAAAAATTAAACCAAATCTCTAAGGTTTGCTAAACTGAACAGTCAGGAAACCCATCATTATCATCTCTTTATTTTATAGTTTTTTTGTAAGGTTTTATATTCTGCTATGTTCCAATCTTTATATAATCATGGAATCCATCAAGAGTTTGCTGTTACTGGTGATGGGTATTTTCAACACTGTAGAGACATTTTGGCCAACTATTTACATAGTCTTTTTAATCCAGGCACATTGCGGGGTTTTCAAACATTTTTTTTCTTTCATTTTTTCTAACCTTTTCCCTGAGAGTGAAAATGGATTAAATACATGTTATTTGGTTATGAATAACATTTTTATTTAATATTTACATTGTTAACTTAATTTAATTTCTGAAATCAAAACTTGTTTAATAATCAAACATTTTCTTCAAAAAATAGGAGTATGTTGCATTATATGTGGAACATGTTGAAATTAATTTACAGCTTTTAGTACAATGATATGAGCTTGGGGAGGCATTTTATTATTATATATGTGATGCTGTATTTGTTTGAAGTCTTGTATGTACCGTTTAGAGTTTTAGCTTTTGTTTCCCACTGATTTGATTTTCTGTCTGTTATTCCTTTTAATATTTTTTGCTTGATTCTCTGCAGTCTCAAGTTTCTCTACAGCTGCAGTCTATTTGTCAGATAAGGTATCCAGTAAACAGCAACTGTTTTGCAATCATTCCTTCTCAATTCTTTCTACTTGGCTTCATGGCAGTCACAGTTTTTTTGTCTTTTCTTCTGTTGGATGTCTTGTCCTCTGTAGATTTTGGATTCTTTATCAAAAATATCACTACTCCTTCTTCTCTCTTTTACTCTTTGTGTTTTTCTTTCCTTCTTGTGTCCAATTCAACAAATAAATCTGTTTGAAAAACGAGTCCTTTTACCGTATTTTTTTACACTACAGGGCATACTGGAGTATAATGGGCACTGTCAATAAATGGTCGTTTTTTTCAAACTTTTTTCACATAAGGAACATAAGAGAATCAAGAATAGATCTTGATCTTCTTACTTCCCCAACTTCTGTGCTTTATTCCCGTGTTCTACCACGTGACCTACAGTATAGCCTTGACTTTTAAGTAGGTGTTGTAAGCGTGTCTTTTGAAAGGTGTCATTTTTGGGTCCTTATACACACACTGTAATATTATGGTGAAGCATGGTATTTATTACTCCGCCATACTCCTGATTACAGTTCGCAGTAATAATGCAAGCACTGTGGCTTTGTAGTTTACCAAAGCTGTACTAAAACCTTTTGAGAGCCCTGTACCACAAAATCGCTTTGAGGTTAGTGAGCACAACCAGAATAAATCCATGTAAAAGGCGTTACTGATTATAAGGTGCACTGTCATTTTTTTGATAAAAATATGGCTTTTAGGTGCGCCATATAGTGCAGAAAGTATGGTAAATAGATGAAGCTGAACTTTTGTTATGCATATATTCTTTTAAAGGTTGACCAGAGTACCAAGGAATGTAAAATCCATGTTCTTTGGGAATATATTTGACATAATAGAGATGTTTGTTCCTCTTATCTGCATTGAAATAGGAAAAGACAAGGTAACATGACATTCAAAAAAAGCAGATAAGTGGTAATATTAATAGGTTAAAAACATCTCAAAGAATGCCGCTCAGCATACCTTTCAGTTGTCTAGAGTCAGAACATTTACAAAAATGTTTAAAACAAGTGGAGCTGTGAAAGACAAGGCTGGAAGAGAAGAGGATCCAACTTTATCTTCCACCGCCTAAGATGAGCATGACAGTAATGTCTCACATCTCTTGAAAAGTGGAAGCAGATGTATTGCACACCTATTCACCAAATATCCAAAGGTGGCAATAAAAACTCTCTTGCAGATTATGGAAAGATCACACACACACACAAAAAAACTCCAATCGGGACTGTGCATCTGTCTGCCAGAATAAAGTGGGCTCTGTGAATCATATCTTGGGTCACATGTTCTGATAAAGATGGTGTTTAGGTCAAATATTTCAAATAACACCAATGGCCTTCACAAGGATTTATTATTTGTTAACAAAATCCAATTAAAAACTAGCAGAGCTAGACATCTTTATCCTTTGGTCTATTTCCTCCTCTTGAACTTTTTTTTGTCAGAGTTGGTCAATTCGATTTTCTCTGCTTCAATATTTTTTTTAATATTCCTCTTTAATCTGGCATGCATTCAAGTTCTTTCATGGTGTATCTTTTTGTGTTTGTGTGTGGATAATTTTGTGCACTGTCTCCACAATTTATTTCATTTTGAAATATTTACAGTAAAATTTTGCATTTTTAAATTAAACGAAACAAAAAACTGAAATGAAAAGTACATTTGGAAACTGCAAGTAAGCAATGTAAAAGAGAATAGATGGATGCCATAACATTTGCTAGCTTCCATTATCTCTGTACTTTATTTTTATAGACCAATCCAAATTTCAACAATCGCTGTTAGAATTTTTTATTTAGTGGCAACATGTCTGAAAAAGAATCACAACATGACAGGAGAAAACAATTTCCCTATGTATCCTCCTTTCTCCCACTTCGCCGGTGGACTCCCACAGCCCCCGGGCCTTTGTGGCCGTCTCCTCTTTATGAATAGAAGCTTAGCTATGGCCCCGAGCAATGCATCTTCTGCTCCCTCATTGATTGCCAATGCATTATTCATTTATTTTCATCACGTCGTCTGATGTGCATAAGCTTCATCCAGTAATTTTTTTTCCTTATGAAACACATTTATATTATTCAGTCACTCTTGGCCTCTCAACTTTATCAAGGTCCAGCTGAGATGAAAGCCAGTCTTTATTATTGATTATCAGAAGGATTAGCTCCAAGTGAGAGTTAAGGTTAGCCCCTAGTTCTGTTTGTCAGAGGAAGTGAGCCAGTCCCTTTCTTTTGAGAGACTGTCGCTGCATGCTATCCTCTTGTGTGGGTTGGGAGGCTTTGTGTCTATGTACACACAGATGAAATTATGTTAAAATCATGCAAGCATTCTTAAAGGTTTCACTTGTCTTCAAATCCTTTCAAGCTTGATGCACCCCCTGCAGTCGATGAAGTGTTTTTGTTTTTTTTATTCCCAACTTCAGACAGGACGTTCGATCGCCAGTAGGCAAGATGGTAAACAAAGAGTTTGAAAGTGTATCCTGTGTCTACAGCTCTGTGTTAAAGTCAGTGCTCTAGACCAATTACCAGTACCTCTCTCCTCTACCGTTCTTTACTTGAATGAAAGACAAACAACAACCTTAAAACCAGCTGGCTCGTCTGGCCATTTGAATAGAAGCATTGCTTCTCTCTCGACCCTCTCTTCACCCGGTGCCCGTAAGTCTTCAGCCTTGACCATACATTATCTTTCAAGCTCAATACTCCTCATCCTCCTTTCCCTTTTCTGCCCCCTCTGCATCTCCAAGAATAAAGCCCTCCTAATGACTGTGGGCTCTCAAGGGCCTGCTGGTGCCCGGGTACTCAAAAGTGCAGTATATTGGAGAGGAGGGGGGGACCTCCTTCTTCCTCTCTTCCTCCTCTTTTATCACAGGTGAGAATAGAGGGTCAAGAGGGGTTAATGTGCTGCTGTTGCACAGAGGTTTCGGCTATCACCATGGTAGCCATCAAGTTGAATACCGAGGTGTATTTCTTCCTTACGAAGAAGAGGCCTGTTTGTGACTTTCATTTCTTTGGTCTTTAGGGTTAAACTTCCTTTTTAGTATTTAACCTGAGATTTTGGTTGTGCTGAATCTGAGGTTTCTCAAGTCATGGGGGTGATTGCCATTTTTAGAGAAATAAGAAATAGATTAATGTGTTTAAAACAATAAAAATTCCAACGCTTCAGCTTTTAAAAATCATCAAAAGAATGTTTGTTTGAATTATAATATTACCCCTCAGCCTTTAAGTTTCAGTGGTGAGATTGAAAGGGTGACATGGGTTACTTATTCAACCGTGAAAGAATCTACAGAGAAGAGATTTGCTAAAAAGCCTCTAGGTATGTATGACATCCTTTCAACTGCAAAGTCTTCTGTGTAATAAGCTACTAATTGATTAATCATCTGATCACTAAAATCAATAAAATATTCAATAAATGTTGATTTCTTATCTATTCTAGCAGGAGTATTTAACTTAAGGCATACACTTTCGACACATGTATTATTTAATCCTTGCCCATACAATCAATCAATGTAGTAATAGAGAATCTGTTAAAAGAATTTTATCAAATAGTTCCAAATCAAAGCCTAAAAATTTACATTTTTAATATTCTTTTGGCTTTCATGCTAAAGTACATAATGTAAGTCAGCTGCTGACCACTATAAATCTGATTCATTATTAGCAAAGATTCACAACAGAGCCCTGACTGAGTTTCTTAGCACTATAAGAGCGCCAACAAACTGTGATGTGCTATGGAATGATATAGCAAATGAAATAAATTTATCCTTCCCAATTTTGAGAGATTATTGTTCAGCCAATACTTGAAACCAATATTAACCACTGATCTTATCTACCGTTACAAAAGTCTGACAATCAACCTGCCTCTAAACTTTTCATCTACATTTGAGGGCATAATCTTTTGCAGTGAAAATAAGTTTTTATTGTTTCACTGGTATTTATTTTTTTAATAATATAAGACTGAA
>JAUZNJ010019742.1:0-17226 GCA_034780135.1 Jordanella pulchra | reverse complement strand
TTCCAGGAAGGAACAGTGTTGAACTGATGAAATGCTTACAAATTATCCTCATTCGCATAGGAAACAAAGGTGGTCAAATATTACAGATAAGTACTGTAACTAGGGTTTAAAATGCACTTATGCATAGCTAGTCTTGAGAGAGACGCATCAGAACACCAAGTGTCCTAATTTCCCCACTATAGGACAATAAATATATTATCTCATCTCACAGTTCATTAAGAATGGAGCTGCATAGCTGCAGACCAGTCTGCATGCCTATTCTGACGTCTATCTGTAAAAAGCACCAGACCAGAATCAGAACTGAACCACTGGACAAAGAAGGATGAGGCCTGGTCTGATGAATCACCTTTTCTGTTCTGTCGCATGGCCATGTGTCTAGGCAGCTGCAAATAAGTGGCTGTCCAGGGCCCCACCTGCTGGAGGGGGTGTAAAATAAATGATAATCTGCATTTCCCCTGGTACCCTGTTAAATATTTTTAATCAAAAGTGAACAGCCCTTACCACTGCACAACAGAGGGTTTTCCTAAGCTATGTTCTGCAGTGTGATTATGGCTTTTGCTAAACACAATTTTTTAACTAACAGATAGTTCCATACAAACTGCCACTTCCTCTTTGTTTTCTTCTTGACCTTATTAAGCAAAATACAAGTATACACCAAACAAAAAAGATATAGAGATATAGAGAAATATCTGATGAGCAAAAAAAATCACATATTTGAATTATTTTGGTAGCCTTTTTGGTGATAGAGTTTGATTTTATGTTTAGTTCCGCATCCTTAAGAAGATGAAGAATTGTTGTTATTGAATTAACAATTTTATTTGTTCATATAAAATTCAGCCAGGGGAATCAGCAATATTATTATACAGTATATATATTAAAAAAAAGAAACATTTTGCTTCCTTTTGGGGATTTTTCAAAAAACAATACTAAATTCAGCATTTTCCCATAGTAATGAAAAACTGCAGGAAATGTGTTTTAAACCTGCTTTCATTGATCTGGCTCTAAAAGACCAAACACACCTTAAAATGCTTAAAGGCAGAAATGCATCCAAAACTCAAGACAACATTATATATAAACTATATTATATATAAACTTCAGTAGTGTACGTTTAATTTGATTTTTAACTGGAGCAACAGTATCCTTAAAAATGTTAGCGGTTAGCAGCTTAAATCCATACATGAACTTCAGAAAATGACAGAAATCAAAAAGAACTTTTTCAGGATTTAAGTATTTAGGGAGACACATCTACTGGATGAATAACACTGTAAAACCAATGAAACTCTTGTTGTGTGTTGCAGAAACGTGATTTCTGCTTATTCTTGTAGACTGAGGTGTCAGATGAGGTTTAATTTCTGTGGTTTATCACACTATGCAAATAGAGCATGTAAACAGTAGGCGGTTCCGGCAGACTCATGGATGCTGGTGTTGTGTGTTTGGTCTTGACACCAACAGGAGCTGCTTCACTGCTGCGCTCCGTGTTAATAACAGATCAGCTCATCACGCAAGGCTTTACCTGAAAATCCACAGCACAGAGAAACACAAGTGAACCACCATTTTCTAAAGGTTTTATCTCGTCATCCTCTTGATACATAAGCAGAAAGGCATACATTTAGAAAAGCTTCTTTTAGGTTATCATTATATTGAGCGATATTCAATATAACAAGGGAGATGAAACATTCTGATGTCCTGCTTACAAGTCTATCTGGAATTATTGTGCTTTTTTTTTTTAAATATTAAAAAATATATTTTATTTTAAGACAAAAGAAGATTCTTTCTAGAATCAGTTATTGACATGTGCTATGCAGAAATGTTCTACCTTAACTAGAAGAACTTTCAAAGACCTTTAATGTAGGATATTTAGAAAATAAGAGGTTTAAATTGTTGCAACAGAGATGTAAATCCTGTTTTTTTTTAACTTACTAAAATACAGAATGAGCCTGTGGGTATAATATCTACATAAAACATGTTTTCCGTGCAACCATACATAAAAAAAAACATCACACCAAAGCTGTACAAGTACTGTCTAAATTATTTTTCCTGAAACACTTCATATTTTTGCCTCCTGCTTTATTCAGGAGGTATAAATATAAATTCATATTTTATTTCAGAAACATTTTAGAAAAAAAATCAAAGATTAAATCGAAAGCATTTATCAAGTTAAGAAGAGAATTTCTCATTAAAAATTACAGTGCATCCAGAAAGTATTGGAAACACTATTCCTTTGTGCTGTACTTTCTTATTTTACACCCTCAATGCAACATAAACTCAAGTCTTTTGCTTCTTAAAAAATTCTGCATGCAATATAGTGCAAATTTTTGAGTAAATATTTTGCTTATTTATTAATAAGGAAGAAAAACTCACTTTGCTGAAGCTTCTCTCTCAGCCATAAGAACATTAAGTATCTTGGATTGGTCACTGCGAGCTTGGCGTACCTATTTCTGGGTATTATTGTTCTTTTCTTTGCAGAGATATTAAACTTGATTTAAGTCCTGGCTCTCACTGTGTCACACTCACAGACTGTCCCTGAAGCCTCTCTTTTGCTACCTCAGCTGTTTGCTTTGTAATTGTTGCTTTGGAAGAAGAATATGTGTCCTCGAGCAAGGTCTGAATCAAGCTAAAGTAAGGATGGATGATCTTTACTAATGTTTATGGGGGGTGGGGGGTGATAAAAGGAACACTGAAAAAAAGCATGTAGAATCTCATTGCAGCTTTTTGGCTGGGACTGTAGTGAAAACCACACAACTACAGATACTGTTCTTAAAAATCACAAGTGCCATAAGGACAGCTGTTACATTAAGGAGGGATTGTTTTTCACAGTAATCTGCTTACAGTTTATCACTGTCAACACAAATCAAATTTCTTGTCACCAAACATTTTTATGGTAACTTTTCTCTTGCTGTGGCGAAAGCTCTTTTCTGCAAATAGGGGCCATTTCTCATGTCCATAGCTCCACTCTGAGCTGTGGTGAGCAAAAGTGTTTCCAGTTGGAAAAAAAGAAAGTTTTATCTAAGAATATATAGCTAACTACACTGTACCATTATTTCTGAGGTTGGTAAACAGAATAAAGGTTAGGGTGGGGCTATTGACGTAAAATATATTTTTATTTATTTATGGATAGAAAAACATCACTACCAGCAACAAAGGTATGCACCAAGCAAACAGCTGTTCAATTGAAGTCAACATTGTTGTTGTTTGTACTATCACCTTACCGTCATGCTGGTGAGACGCAAGGATAGGCTTTTGGTTTAATCCTTTCATGTCCAGTGACAGAGAGACTTGCAGATGAAACACTTCTTTGAATTGAAATACTTCTGGACCATGATGACCCGGACTTTACCACTCAATGGAAATTCAGCTAAAGATACAAACTATTTTTTTAGTGTCTGGAATGAAATTAGAGTAAGGGTTTCATATTTTAGGCCAGTTGGAATTATGAGAATAATTCTAATTATTTTAATGTCAGATTACAGTGAATGTTAATATTCAATCTTTCTGAACTGAAATGTTTCCATGACTTGGGTTTAATATTTTGGGTACACTTCCACAAGCTTCACAATGTTTTTGACCTATTAGCCTAATATAGTAGTGGTAACTGGGTCAAGGGTTTTCTGCTCTACCTACAATTTTCCTGAGCTGAAAAAAAGGGAAAAATGTCTCAAAATATCATGGCTTCTTCCTCTCTGAGTGGTCTTTTAGCCCATAGTGTTTCAAAAGCTTATATGGACTTTCTTACCAGCCTAAAACGGGGTTTAAACTTACCAGTTCTTTACATTCACACTACAAATTACACTTCTTTTTAAAATTTGCACACATGTGAGACATAAAACTTGAGTTTTCTTTCCTGTCTTTGCTGGATAAAAGCATGAGTATGAATGCAAACATTTTAGGCATAAGACTCTACTTTGTGTTTTTGTTCCACATAAGCTCTCAAAACAATAAATTGAGGTTTGAGGCTGTAATTTCTTTTAAAGTGTAAAAGAGGTATAGATGGGGTGAGAATTTGTTGAGTGGTACACTCTGTTAAGTGGTTTTATACAGGAATAGGTAGATAAAGAAAACCAAACTCAGATATTTTGAAACGTAGTTCTTAGTGTTTCTGTTTTTAACATATACAGTAATACACCCTAACCCCTGTCCTAACAAATATTTACCAATAATACCTGTAAGTATTGCAACACAGAACTTCTGTTAGGTAACAATAAAAGCTGAATCCCACTTGTCAAGACTAGCTGAGTTTCTGCCTGATTGTCCAGTTAAAAGATTTTTCTTTTTTTGTTGTTTGGAGCTTGAACAGAACTCTGGACGATGGCCATTTACTTCACTGTCAGGAGACAGACTTTCAAGATATTTCCGTTTGTGATTTATGTCTTTGAAAGCAACCAAAAATGAAGAAGAAGGTGCTTTTATCCTTCTAGCAGATGGAAAATGCATATGATGATGGATTCTGTGCCTCTGGAGGCTCATTGTGTCCTACAGCTGAACTCTCTCTAGGTAATGAACAGAAAGAAAATATTACTGCCTGTCAGAAAAAGGGATGCATTAATAAAAACAAGGCAATAAAAATAAAACACAAATATAAGATTAATAGGTTCCCTTTTTCTTAGTCTTTAGATATACAGGTAATATCTAAAGACTGAATGCCAGAAGGTATTCTTACTTGTTAGTGACTGTGTTTTTACTGGGTTTTGTGATTTTTACACTATTAGAAAATACATTGGAAATGTGATTTTGGCTACCATGTCAACAAACAGTATTGAAGCTTAGAGGCATATTTAGTCAAAGTTTTTCTCTTTACAGGTCAGGGATTTTACGATAAAATCAAACACTGGACACAATGGTGCTATGCCTGCCACTTTAAAAATGGATATGTTTTTTTATTTTTAATGGATTTAATAAAGGAATTAAGAATGATGAATGGAAAAGAACGGGAAATCTTTAAGAAAGTATATAGACACTCAAAGATTTATTTACGTAGTTTCAGCTTTTTGCACCATCCTAAATGTTTGAAATGATAAAATGAATAGCAAAGAGTAGCCTAAATACTAAAATGGTGATTTTAGTTATCAGTAAAATCTTTGATCAACCACATTTCTGCCTTGTTGTGGGACAATGAAGTGTGCCAAAATATGTCAAAAAACAATAGATCGCAACCTGATAAAACAGAAAACAGACCAAATTTGAAACAGAAATATTGGTATCGGTTAGGATGGACTATAAGGGTTATAAAGGCTTTTCTTTGGCTGTGTGAGTCCACTTAACAGCAGTGAAATATTTTATTTAAAAATTTAAAACATGACACAGTGGTGAACCTTTCCAGAAGTGAGCATCCTACCAAAATTACTCCAAGGTTGCACCATGGCTGCAAAGCCATGACTGAGCTTACAATTGTACCAAATTTGTTAACAAAAGCATTCTAACTTTGGGGACTGGCCGACCGAAGGCAGTTTTTTTGATTGGTTAGCTGTTGCCATGCTAAAAGTAAGCTAGCTTTGTGGCTAGATGCTAGGCTAGTGAGCAGCTGCTTCTGACTGTTGGATAGTCATGTTTTGCCTAACTGTGTGATGGCAGTCAAGCCATCATACAGCAATGGCTTAAATATGTGACATATAGCAATGTCTTACCAAAGACAAAGCATGTCATTACAACATTTTTTTTTTATCCATCTAGAGATTTTATTTGCCCAACTAGCAAAAGTAATGGTTTAGGTTCTAATCAAAATGAAACCGTTGACCAAAATAACTTAATTTGCGAGATTATATCTTACTAATGTCAATAATTACATATAAAATCTGAAAAATATAAACCTATAAAAGAAAAAAGTAGCATTTTTTTATAATTTTTTGGTCACTATCTTGTAGCATTCTAGGAACTGACGTCATGGGGTTGGTTGGTATTGTAGCTGCCAGCTGAATACATTGGTAATAGCAGCTATACATCACAACCATAGAATACTTAAGAAATTTGGTCACTCCAGCATCCAAATCCCAATACTTTTGCTTTTGAGCCTGTTTGCCATGTGACTTGAGCCTTGTCAAGGATAGAGGAGGCAGGGATGGCAAAGAGATGAGAAAATATTGTCTCAAAAAATGGTCTAATTATAGCTCCTAGCTACCGTTCTTTTTCTTGTTATGAGGTCAACATAAAATCTATCTGTATTGTCAGTTGGAAAGGAGCCTGGCATGTGCTGAATCCAAACAGCCTTTAACTTCTATGTCATTACGCTATTCAAATCCTGCTTGTCAATCCAGGACTACAGCCTTTCAAAAAAGAGTTGCAAGTTATACAAATGTAGTGAACCACTGAAGCTCTCCCTTACATAAACAAAAAGTGAATATATCTCATACCGTAAAAACAGTCACACAATAATGGATTTTGGTCATTTGTGTGTTGTCGGTTGTGCTTATACATCATGTCAATTAAAAGATTGTGCGATATCCACATACTGTTGCTCCTTAGCGACACAATGATTTTTTTTACAACTGTTTTTTGAGGGTACTAACATTTGCTACATCTACTAGAGGAACATTTTAAAAAACATATAAATATAATTTCAGGAGTAGTTGCCATACTTACTTTTACTTGAGTAATATTGTTATAAAGCATCACTACTTCTACCTGAGTAAAATTTCTGACAACTCTGTCCTCTTTGAGTAATTTGAAATATTCCAAGATCAGATGAACATACATTTAACAGTAGATATTATCGGTGAAGGTTCTTTACCCTGTCCCACAATAAAAACAGTTTTTACTGTAAGGATTGGTTTTATTTGTTTTATGAGGGGAAAAAAATGGTAAAAGTATTTCTTCTGCACTGTTGTTCTTACATTTTCATGTGATTTATTTATATTTTTTATTCATTTGAATCCTTAAAATACCACAACTTGTACATAAACTCTGTCTGCCTGCATAAATTTTAAACATTAAATGGGATGTTAGTATCCAACAATTACTCACTACTTGAGTAGCCTTTTTACTAAATACTTTTTTACTTTTACTTGAGTAATTTCTCAGATAACTACTTTTACTTAAGTAAAAAAAATAAAAATAATGCTATACAAGTACCATTTTTGGGTACTCTACCCACCATTATTTTGTATTTCTTTATTTTTGTTGTTGTTGCCTTTTCTTGAGTGTGTGAAATGATTTTATAAACATTTGACTTAAGCCTTAATTTAATTGGAAACATACGTTTGATTTAACTATGGGGCAGTTCTTATTTGCCAACCCTACTTATACCTTAGAGACCAACCAGCTGCTTCATTCTGTCTAAAATAATTTGGATTTCTGCTGTTTGAAAGGCTGTACTTTGATCAGTAAAACACAGACTGAGTAATACAGGTCTGTAATAATAAAAGCAATGGGACCTAGATTGGTGTTCTTCAGAAGTGGCTGTTTCATCATATCAATCACACTCAATAAGATAAGAATTTCAATTATCAACTGTTAGTTGTTACCGTCATAGCATACCTGAAAAAACAGTCTCTGTATTTGTGTTCTTGTGAGGTCACAGGTCATTCAACCATGCAGAATGTTATTTGTACGGATCAGTGTTTTGTTCTGTTTTGCTGGGAGGTTTCTCTAAGACGAGGTCTGAGTCCGACCAGGAGCTTGGTTATTCTCTGGATTTCATCTGGGTCACAAGAAAGGGATTACAGGTTAACAGAGTTTCCCTTTTTAGACAAACAAGAACACTGGGTGAAATCAGGCTGAGCAGCAGAGGGTCTACAGTGTGACAGCACAACTTTCTCTCCAGGCCTCACAGGTCTTCTTTTATTATTTTAATTACAATCCAAATGTCAAACCCACATATTAATTTGATTAAATTCAAGACTGAAACTCACAGCCTATATAATCATTCCACAAAGGTCAAATATTTGAAGCACCTGATGATGTGATTGTTGTTGTTTTACTTTTTTTAGTTTTAGTTCACTTTCTCCAGGTGTCACACATACAAGTCACACATACAATTCTCACTTATGATTGTTAAGCAGTAGCTACAGTCATGGGTCTATGTTCTGATAAAAATTATTTAATGTATTTTTACAGAAGGAACTGAAGTAAAACACCTGCTGTTATTCATAGTCTCTTTGTAAACGGAGCATTTTGATCACATGTATTAACATTATATGACTTTCCGATTTATTTGAGAAGTGTGATGGTCTCTGCCTGTCTTGTGAGTTTTGCAGGGACTTTTCATAATTTCCCCTTTTAATGTTGCTCCTGAACCAGAGCAGTAATGGAAGAAAGGTCAGAAAGAAGGTGTCATGATTCTGGTCACCAGCTCAGGTCTGATTACTTAATCATCTTCATCTGATCTGCTGTTCTTCTCCTCATCGACACTCATTATCTCCACCTGTGCTACTGCCTTTATAAGCCTAGGTCCGACCAGAGGCTGGTGCCAGATTGTTGTTAACCTCATGGTCTGTCATGTCCAGCTTTATTTCTGTCTGTCTGTCTGTTGTGACCATTTTTTCCCCTGAGACCTTGAGATCTTCCTAGCCCCAGTCGGATCTGTTTTTTGCCTGTTGCCTCTGGCCCTTTTCTTTCCCCATGATTATATATATGGATTCTTCCTTGGAATTTTCCCAGCCATCTGACCCCCTGGTTCTGACCTTCACTCGGACTAAGATTCAGGGAACACCATCAATTAAATTTTAGGAAACACCTAAACATGTTCGGCATTAGGCCCCGAGGACCAGGGTTAACAACCCCTGTTTTCATTGGTAAAATGTATTCTGTTATTTTAATTTGTAGATCAATGTTGCAAGATGCAGAGCTACATTCAAAAAGAAAACATTTTCTTATGTAATCTTTTAAAAACATTATCTGCAAGCAATAAGAAACTTGTGTAATGAAAGACTATTGGAGAATGATCTTTCATCCCTGCGCTTGTCATGTAGCAGAGAGCAACACACACACCACAACTGCAAATAGGTCTGAGTGAAGCTACTAAGTTAACTGTCGGGTTAGGAATCAAACAATGATTTAGAAAACCAAAAACAAATGTAAAATGAGAACAATAAAGCCTATAAAGCCTTGGTAACTGCACCAAGTTGTCTCTTTGGGTCCTCATTCTGCTGGACATTAGCTCAGATAAAAGAATAGGTTTGGAACTGTGACATAAAAAATAAATTCATTACAATTCCATGCATATTGCTGATACTAATCAATTATGACTCCTTTTCCATCTTCCTTAAGAAGCCATTGACACTTTCTCTTACTAGAAACTGTCTGTAGAATCAATGAGAAATTCAGCTAATGACCTCTATGAACTCTCAGGACCTGCAGCTCATTTTATTATTTCCCTTTGTTTAGCCTTGTCCTTGTTTTCTTTTTTTGCCATATCCTGTTGTTTTGCCATTTTGAGTTTACCAGGTTTTTTCAAAGTTTATATTTACTTTTATATCTCTGAATATTTTTAGTCCTGCTATTTTGTTCTCAGTTATTCTTTCTGTTCCATTGGATATGATCTGTTTGTTTTGTTTTTCCCCATTTGTCCCATTTCATAATTTCTCCCTCAGCCAGACTCATCAGAAAATTTGTTCACCCATGTCTCTTCAAATTGCCTATTTTTACATTTTCTCTGCTATTTTAACCTTCAGTTGGTTGTTGTACATCAAAAAGGTTGTAATATTGGCAAAAGTAAATCTATATCGTACAGAATGATTAGGGATTGTTTAGTCATTTTCTGCTGCTGATGTTTTTATGCACACCATGATTGTCTCTCAGTTAGATTACTGTGTAACCAGGCAACAGCTCCAACATTTTAACCACTCAGACGGATATACAACAGAGCCTTAAAGATTCTGGATAGAAACACACAAACAGATCTCCACTTAGGTATACTAAAATGAAATGTAGTAAGCTTTAAAAATTGTTCTAACTTGTTTAATTCAAAACAAATGTTTAAATAAATGTCTGTAAAAATAAGCTTCTCCTGTCAGCTAATAGTTACCCCTTTATCATGCAAAGAGCTTCATTTGGACACATTAAAGTGCCACTGAAAAAGAACAAACTTCTTACAATCAGCATTTCCCATATGACCTTCCTAATAAGTGAAGGACGCATTCTTGGACTAATTTTGATGAATAGGTCCAGGAAGTTTTACCATTGTTCTGTGGTTTAGGGATAATAACCTGGCAGAAATCAGGCCTGGGTGACGCTTTGTCAAAAGAAATGTGGTTAACATTGGTCCCTGGGGTAATTTTAACAAATCAAATATTTTGAAAACTGCTTTCTGTATTTGCTCAGTATATTTCTGCCTGATACAGAAACGTTGTTGATTGAAAACATTAAGAGTGAGAAAAAAAAAGGAAAATACTCCAAAATGTAGAAGAGGACTAAAACTGTTTATTTAATTATGCAGTTCATTTTGATATAAATGAAATACATTGACATTGCAACCTATTGCAGACAGTTATCTATTGTTTATGTCTGACATAAAAGACTTATATAGTGTCAGTTTTCTGCTTTTTAACATAGAAAATTATAACCAGCCAAATGGCATCCCAATAGCACCTTTAATCACAGCTTGATATTAGCTGTGTTGTCTAGCGTCTGATTGTGACATTGGTTCTTCATTTGGTAAGTGGATAAGCCATATTTGTTTCTTGGAGAGCAAAAAGGAAATGATTTTCAACGATCTTGTGGAGAATACTCTGTCTTAGGCTGTCGATTCCTGACCGTCTGTGCAGTTGGCATCATGCGGCTGTCCGCTGGGGCTTATAGAGCTGCTCAGAAGTGATGCATGAAACACTTTGGGCTTTTTTAGACTTGACCTTCACATTTCATCTGACGCAACATTGGCTGGTGAAAAAACTGTCTGGATTTTTATTCTGCCGCAGTATGCTAGTAAATGTGTCTTTATACTTTTTACTTCAAGCCCTTAGGTTCCATAGACACCATTTGCTACCTCCGAACGATGTGGAGTTTGTGTTCAATGTGGAAAAGTGTTCTGCCATTCTAATTATATATGTCCTTGTGTCTGTTTTACTCCAGTTCCCTTTTTACCCATCAGTTTTTTTCTTAGTCATCTCCATCCATTAACTTGTTTCTAGCTTCTTGTTTTTTTTCTACAAAGTTGCAGAAAACCAATCAGTCTCATTTGTTACTTGATTAGTCATCACTTCCCCAACATAAACACAGTCTGCCTCTGTCTTTTTTTTCTCAAGATCCACTGGTTTGATAAAGTCTGTCGTGTTCTCTAAGTCCTGGATCTCTTTCTGCTCTCCCAGTACATTTGTTGTTTCTCTCTGGATATTCCATCACAGTCCAAAACCAAGACCATTAGGTTGTTAGCATGTTTATTTGCTCTGTGTGTCTCTGTTTCCTGGTGATGGGCAGGTAACCTCTTCAGGGTGTACCCTGCCTCTTACAAAAGGACTACAAGAGATTCTGCACCATCCCTGCAGGATAATGAGTATAAAAAAATGGATGGGTTGATGCCTTCCTTCAACATTTGTAGTATTATTTTAGAATTGTTTAAAATCAGTTGTTAAGATTAATCCTCAATGTGATCGTCTCTCATTGCCTTCAGAAGGTGGTTGAGGCTGTTTCCCAAATCTGCTGTGATGGCAGTTGGGGTCGTCTTATTCCAGTGCTAAAAAAGCTTTTGTAGTATTATTTTAAAATTGTTTTGTATTTCATTCTACTTTAATCTAATTTCTCATATATTTTCTCCATTTTGTTGCAATTCTGTTATGCACTACTTTGGTGAGTCATGTGATGCGACACACAATGATCCAATAATGATAAAAACAACAACAAATGAGAACACAAAAACATTCATAATGTCAACACCCCCACTTGCTCACATTTGGATAACTTCCTCTGATATTTCTACCAAAATGCATTTATGTTACACCATTAATTTATAAAGTGTTTTTATGATGAAAACAGGCTCTGACATTATTGTCTCCATAATCGTTATAATCCTGAAACTTTCTGCCCAGCAGTTCAGACTAGATATAGATAACAACTACAGATTATATTTCCTTCTTCACAATTGGTAATAAAATATAGTGAATATTATAGGTGATATCATGGATGTAGGTATTATTTGTATTGGATCCCAGAACCCAGAACATCACACACATTCATACCAGATAAATGGTCTTGGTGAACTTTACAGTTACCATCATAGCCGCAATTCATAAATATTGAAAAGAAAATGTATTAATGATTAACAGATCATTTATTAGAAAGTAAATTGTTTATAAACAGCATCTAAAACATTTATAAAAGATAAAAACATCATATTGCCCTTCCATGTTAGTTTACCCCTAACCCTAAAATTGGTGGACCTTATCCTAGACTTTTATTCTTAATTCAACTTTTTAATAAATTATCTATTTACCATTTATAAATGGTTTTGATGCATTATATAAATGCATTAAACATTAATAATCTATCTATAAATCTTTAATAAATGGTCTGTTTTCTATTTATTAATGATGTTTTGGTGGTTATTGTACAGTAAAACCATAGTCTTTTGTTTGGATGTTCCTTTTTAACATATTCAAAGTGTAACTCAACACAAAAAACTTTTCAATGCAGAAAAACTATTTAAAGTGGGCCTTTTGGATGCTAAAGCACTTTAATGTCACTGTGTAATGTATATACGTTTGCACATTTTCATATAAACTTTCTCCAAATATTTTCTTAAAACCGTCTTGGTTCTGGACTTGTAGGTTTTAATGGTGGCTTTTGCATTTGAATTTTCCAGTACAGGCTTTCATCATGGGGAAGTAGACACTTTTGATGTCCTATTCTCATCTCCTAAAACAACAAGTACCAGCTCAGTCAAATACAGTACAACAAGTACTCATTCATCAACAAATGTATACTATGGGTCTGCTCATCCCTGAAACATTAGATTATAAATTACTATTTGTTGTTTTTGATACAAGCTCAGTTTTTGCTCTGGTGTTAAACAGAATCAAATAAAACTTTTTACACAGCCTCCATCCCAGTACACCACAGTCACTGATATAAATATATGAACCTGTACCTGCTTTTTGTTGGGTTTTTTTTTATTTATAAACTATGCAGGCTGCCAGGTCTTCAGACTATAAAATGAATAATTTGAATTATTATTACCCATAAAGTCTGCAGGCTTAGTGTGGGTTTAAAACAAATGCTCAGCATATAGTGTTTGTTGTGGTCCGGCTATACAATTCATCAAACTGTAAAAAAAAAAGCGGCAAAAGACATTGAGTGTTGCTGAGAATTTCAGGCGAAACCAAAGGGAGCCAAAATGTCAAGGAACGAGGTTGTGATCAGTTTGAGGGAGTTAGTAAAAAGTAATAGAATGGAAGACCAGTGAATAGGAAGATTTAGTCTTCTCAGGTCTGAACTCCTCCAACTTGCAAACCTTTTTCTGTCCACCTTCCAATGAACTGATGTGTGGGTTAAAACTAAACTTATGGGAATGCATTGTTGGAATCATTGTATCACTTTTCTTAGTCTTTCCTTCTTAAAACCCAAGGATCCCTCCAACAACACTGTCCAGTTATTAGAGTTATAAAGAGTTATATACAGTTATATAAGAAATGGCCCAACAAAGGAGCTGTTGTGAACTAGATACATGTTCATAGCTGGTAATGCTTCATTGATGCACATGAAAAGTGAAGCTAAGCTTATGTTATCTGATCCTAAAGATATGTTACTATAGCTCCTTAAAAAAAAGTTAATGATTGATTGTCAGAATAAACATTACGTCACAGTTACCCCCCAAAAAAAACAAAAAAAAGAAGAAAAAATAACTAACCGCAAACCAGTGAGGAGGAAAATAGTCTGTCCTGAAGACTGTGGCTGTCTTTTACCAAATAGTTCTGTCTGCTACCAAGCAGATCCTTCAAACATGGTTTTAGGAGCAAAACAACAACTTTACATGTAGTTTCAAGATGCTCTCCATTGAAAAATGTACATGAACTATTAGTAACATCTTGATGTGACCTTAAGGCGGTGTTTTTCAATTCTGGTTCTCAAGGCTTGGGGCCGAGTTAGGATAACATATGACAGACAGACAGACAGACAGACAGACAGACAGACAGACAGGCAGGCAGGCAGGCAGGCAGACAGGCAGGCAGACAGACAGACAGACAGACAGACAGACAGACAGACAGACAGACAGACAGACAGACAGGCAGGCAGGCAGGCAGGCAGGCAGGCAGGCAGGCAGGCAGGCAGCTGGACGACTGATTATGATTTATTCTGATTATATTTGACTTTTAAAATGTATGTTTATATACAAAATACCTCTGATTTAGACAAAAAAGAAAAAAAAACATTTTTTATGCGCATGAGCACCGATGTTAATGTAACAAGCTTTTAAACAGACATGTTAACAGCATTTATCATCTCTGAAGGAAAACGAAACACAAGTGCTCGTAGATTAATGCTGCCTCCTTCAGCTGCTCGTCACATTTGTATGACTGTTAAGAATTACTTTCAATATTTGAACATTTTTCCTAGAATTAAATCACAGATGTTTACTGCTCCTCGGTTACTTATTATCCTCTTTATTTGCATTCAGATACAAATCAGCTGTGAAATAGCTGCTTCTCAGAAACTGAATATTTAGACAGTGCGGTCTGAATTATCTGCCTGTTGTGATGGCACTGCTCCCGCTCTTGTTTGCCTAATGATTAGATTGTTGTTTGCTGTTACGACTAATTGTTCTTTCCAATTAGAGCCCTGGCAGAAAATGCTGTGTGCTGAGGAAAATAAACATAATTCTTCCTCAAAGAAAAAAACGGGAGAATTATCTCCTCACAGGAGGATTTAAGAAAGATTCAGCTGAAGCTTAACAAACAATGAGAGGATAAAGGAGAAAATAAAAACTATGTTAAGATAGTAGGGAGTAACCTCTGCTTAACAAAGACGACATCATTCAAGCAAGAGATGCTTTATTAGATCTCTTTTAAGAAAGGTATTTAGAAAAGATTCACAGATTCATATTTTCAATTATAAAGTTCTGCTAGAAACAAACCAACTTGATTCATTATTTTCCATCCCTATATCTCTCCATCTGTTTTTTATTTAAATCTGCATCAATGCATTAATTAATTTTTAGCTGTGACTCCTTCCATGTAACCAGAGTACTCAAACCCAGAAATGGAAATGTTTCTCCACCTGCAGATGCAATTATCGGTTTATTTTTACAGTGTTGGTGCACATTAAATCTCTGGGAACCTTCCATAACAAACAATCAAATTAATTACAAAAAACAATTGTGCAAAATGTAGGAAATCCGAGAAATATTAAGTTCTTTATTTAGAAAATTAAGAATGTTGCTTTCAAAAGCTGCATCTCTGATGACAGTGTGATTTATTGTCCTTAGAAAACACGAAATTACTGTTTTTCTTACTGATCTTAAAGTATAAACTTTTTTTTTTTTACCTGAAGACCAAATTAAGAAAACCTTTCCTCAATCATAGTTAAAACATTCCTGTGAGATCACCTGTTAAACATCCACCAGTCTCTAGTATCACACTAAAAAGAGTTTTCACATGAATCATTCTGTAAAATGTTACAGCTTGAAATTGGGAATGGGATATTTACCAACCAACGTGTCAACGAGAACCAGACCTAAGCTTTGTCTAGGTCTATATCACTTTTCATTTTTAAATGCTCAACTGTTACTGGTATATTTGGGTCATTGTCCTGTTTCAGGTTCAGTCTTACTTCTCTTTGATGCAGAGTTCCTGATGGGTTCTATAATGGTGAACTGGTCAAATCTGGCTGAAACAAAACACTATACTAAAAGGTTGAGGCTTGAATGAGATAAAACTCCATCAAAATGTCAAGTTTTGATGTTTTTATCACTTGCACTTGTGTGGGAGTTTTTGGCCTTTTGATTTTCAAAGGATTTTCTATGCTAAAGAGATACACAGAGTCAATGGCATCAGTTACTTTTTAAGAGACTGCCACTACTCTAAACCGCTGGTTTCTGGGTAACTAGCAGGTGATTCCTGTTATGTAAGGTAAGGTAGAAAACCACCCCAACAGTATCTCATAAAATCTAGCAACTTGAAGGTGTTTTACTACCAGATGGTGGTGTGCTCTGACGTTGTACACAAATAAACCAGATCATAAATTCATAAAGATGTTAACAATAGTTTCGGCAGTGACAAAATAGTGTTCAAATAGTGTGCAAATGTTGAGTTTCAGTTGTTGCCACCAAATCTTTATTTTAACATTATTCTGCAAGGTTATCAGAGTATTTTATCCAAGGAACACATAGACAAAAGACTAATTCAAAGTCATTCAAAGTCAGTGAGATGTGTTGAATGACGGAGCACAACTGGGGCAGTTCCTATCAACTTCACACAGATGTTTTCAACCTTGCTTTCTGGTAAGGAGTCACAGGTGAGACCACATGTGTGAACAGCAGGTAATCCTTTGGATCATTTGCAATCAGCAGGTATGCATGCTGATAACAGCTGCATTCATTTTATACTGACCAAAAATAGTTTCCTATTACTTATTTCTGTTCTGGGTGGACGCAGAATTAAGGTACAAACAAACAAACAGCACAAAAGAGCCGTATATTTTCACCTTTTGGAAACAGCATGCCCAGACTCAGCTACCACATGGCTCATAGAGTAACACATATTTAACTTTATTGCTATAGTTGACCTTCAAACTAATGAAGCAGTCACAATGAAAATGATATGGGTCCCAAATGAATTTCTGCTTACTGCCTTAAAATATTATTGTACTGGTTCTGCTCTCTAAAATGTTTGTGTTTGCTTAAATATCAATCTCTAACATTTAGCTGGTCTGTTTACATGTGAAAAGTGTGGACACAACATTATCATTTCCTTAATAATATGAGACATTTAAGCTTAAACCATCTACTGGTTAGAGATGAGTGGTTGTACATTACGGTGTTAAAAGTAAAGTTAACCTTAAAATTGTTAGACAATATGATAAATCTGCTTCTTTAGGTACGATATTGGCCTCTAACAAAGAAAACTACATTTCCCAGGAGCCTCTGCTCCAGAGCAGACCTCCCTCCTCCACCCCTTCGTTTGAATGGCAAGTTGTTTGTTTCACTCCGACCAGCTGCTAACTATTCCAGTCAGTGAGCAAACAGGGAGCAGCGGTCTTTCGCGCAACAAGCTACTGCAGGAACGTTAAAGAGTCACTTCCGCTTTCCTGGGTTTTCTTCATAATAAAAAATGGGTTTAGAACGCTGTAAGAAGTGTGAATATATATATA
>JAUZNJ010019731.1:0-17226 GCA_034780135.1 Jordanella pulchra | reverse complement strand
ACTTATATTATAAGTAATGTTGAACAACACATAACCACTGAAATGTTCAGTAAGACTTTTGCACCTGATGACAGGTATGTTAGTTTACTGTTCTTGAACAAGGTACTTTAATTTGTCTGTGACAGTTTTTTTTTTGTAGAATTATTTTCTTTTAATTAAAAAATTTTCAATTCAGTAATAGTTTATTTGTTATTACCTTTTTCCGTTTTGTGTTCATACTAGTTTAAATTACTAGTATGAATTAATTATTTTCGTCATTAGGATGGTATATTTCTTAACCACTGCATAAACACTGCTGAATTAAAAATTCATAGTTTTAATAAATCCTTCATAAAATGTTTGGTATGACTGTTAAAATTAGGATTAAAATTCTCATGGTAAGAGTGAACATAGTGTAAAAGAAAACATTGTGATTTATTTGGATGGTGTTAGAAGGACATCTGATTCTTGAATCAGATGTCCTCATAACAACATTGATAAGACTTTTAAGCAGTTTTTGTTCTTTACTTTGATAATCTGCAGACATCAAAACAACATTGTCAGAAACAGACTCCAAAAAAAGTCACAATCATACTGTACATGATTTCAAGTAGGTTATCTGATTCTGTAAAGCCAACATTTTAGAGAGCCAGTAAAGAACAGTTTTGGATCACATAAATGCTGCGGCCACTGTGGTTTAGGTTTTTCTTCAATTAATTTTACTATTGTGTAATTAAATATTCTTTGACTGGCGGAGTAAGGTGCTGTGGTGGCAGCTTTCAGCTCAGTGTGTAAGCTGTCGAGAATAGGGCCGTGTTTTGAATAGACAAGCGTGTGCTTGGGTTTTGGGACAGCTGTTTTTATCAAGTGAGACTGGTTTATCTTCTCAGATAATAATCAAGTCCTATTCACATATAAAAAACATGAATTCCATCGAAAAAGCAGTCATCCCAGTCTCTTTGTGATGTTTTTTCCTCTGACATAGTCACATTCTATTTGTGTTTTGTTTTTTCTCAATTTTTTTCCATTGTTTACTCATATTTCTTCTGTCTGTCTATCTCATCCGATTCCTTTGTTTTTCAGTTTCATTATTTCTGTTACTGTTCCTCAGAATGCTTCCATCATTTGCACCCATACTTCTCATTATATCTTGAGATTAGACAGTCCTAAACATGCACTAAAAATACTGAACCACCACAGCCTGATTTCAGAAAGCAGGCCTAACATAGTCTAGTAGTAAAGACTAGTTAGTAAAGACTAGTTATCCCGAGTTAACTTATTTGGCTTTTTAATATTCAGGATTTTCAGTTTAAGAGCAGGTGATATTAACAAGATGAGTCAACTCTGAGTTAAGTCAGCTTGGAGTTCAAGGTGAGAGCAAGCATAATAAGAAGCCCTCATCAATAGAACACAAAAATATAATCCATCATTCAACAGCAGGAAATAAAAAGCCTTAAAGTTTGTATTTCTTCCCAGTGGAACTTAAAGTATTAATGATGGCATGAGGAGATTATCAAAACAAGTTTAACACAAGTAATGAAGTGATAATGGTGATGATAGAGACCTATCAATATGTGAGTTTAGTTAGTTAGAAAATGAAAGTCATATCCTCAATCCTATATTTATTTAAAATAAATGATGTGTGGACTGCAAATTTAGATGCTTTTCTTGTGTCTGGTCTCTGCTCAAATGTAGAAAAGAGTTTGGAAGTGTTCAACAAATCATGCTGTTGACCAGAGTTGGTACAGAAAGTAACCTGTGACATTAATTTTACTAGGGATAACAGTAATTGGGTCTACTAAAACCAAAAATCCAGGATATGTTTCTGACTTATCCCACTTTCTAAAACGGGACCCATTCAGTTGAGGCACTCTGTGATATAGTTGCACTATTTCAAATCTGCACAAACTAAATCAGTGATTCCCAAACTGTGTACCATGCCCTCCCTCAATTAGTGCAAGAAGGCATGTCTACAAATGAACAGATTAAATGACATTTTTTAGTTCTTTTATTATTTATTTTTGAAAGCAATGGTAAATACTGTAAATAGCAAAATACAAGATAAAATTGAAATTATTACACTTTAAAGGTGATAGTTTTGTGATTATTTTTGGAGTCTAGTTTATTTTATTTCAATTTTAAATTTACTGCTGTTTAACATTAAGTATGACAATTTTTTAAATATCTAGTAGCTCTACAGTTGACATGATTTATGTGCTAAAATCTAAGGTTTCACAAGGACCTAATGAGCATGAACTCTACTTTTCTATGAAAACTGGGACCAAAAAGAAATTGTAATATCAGAGTTTAATGTGAGTTTTATTAGAATGCTATGTAAAGAGGTAACACGTCCACCAGGCTAAAACTTGAGTGATTCATATCTCCTCTGAGACCTTTCACGCAAGCTCAGATGTTCCCTTTAAAATTTGACTCAGTCAGTCCACAGCAGCTATTGCGCCTGTAGTTTCAGTACACCACTGAGAGCTGCTACACAGAGAGCAGAAGTCATTTTAAGCACACAGGGTGGGTAGACATGAGTAAATGGATTGAGGAAAGTTCTGTGTTGTATTTTGGCTATATTTTGGAAAGGCAAACATGCATTACTCATTTTAGTATACAGTATATGTACACCAGCCAGCCATAACTTTATTAACATCTGCTCAGTATGAAAGATATGTTCCTTAATTCATGAAAGTTTCTCTCCAACTAGGCTTGCATAACCTTCCTGAAGTAGCAGCTAGAATCTGTATATCAACAACAGTGATACTTTACAACAGGGCCATAGCGTGATCTTTCAGTTCAGCTGCAAGTCATGTGCAATAACCATGTGCAGATGTCAATGTACATTATTGTAAATAGTTTTCTTACTATCCAACACAAGTATAGGTCTGCAGTGTTCATATTTATTACTTTTAATATTCCAATATGTATATATTAATAGACTTGTCTGCTGTCTCTTCTCTATATTTTTAATTTTATTTTATATTTTCTTGATAAATGTAAGCTTTATTTAATTATTCATCTTGTGACACTTTACATTTAGAAAAGAACTGTTCTTTTTGTGCTTAAGTGCATCGTCTTCCTGTTCATTGGAAGTAGAGGCTAAAATTCAGTTAAACATGTTCTCTGTCTCTGTCCTCGTGTCTATAGCTTTTGGCTATAAGTATTTGATGTCCTGTCCGCAGGGACGTAACACCAAATTGGGGGCACTGTACTGTATACACTGCCAATGGGCCTCTATCTGTGCCAGTGCAGGAGGCATAGGGTTTTAATCTATAACCATATCAGATTATATTGATGAATTGTTCTTTGATTCACCAGATGAATTGATGCATTTGGCCTTCTTGTGCTCAAATACTTGATACTCATCCCTAGAAAAATCCTATTTAATGATTGAACTGGTTGCAGCTCATTTCAGTTCAGTTCAGCTAGAAGGTGTCCACATGATTGCTATGAGTAACTTCTTGTTGCCTTTATGAACTTATTTTCTATCATTCTCAGACTCAAACCCTTCCTTGACTTCAACATCTAATGCAGAGCTCATTACATCAACTGGAATTAAATACTGGTATTAGCGTCTCACAATACAAAAAACCCTACTGTTTAGAAGTAGCTCACTTTGTATTTTAAGAGCCATTTCAGTTTAAGCTGCTAAAAATAATTAAATATATAGCCAATTATTTCTTTATTATGCTGATAGGTTCTCTTTTAAATGGGGTTCATTTTTCTTTTTCTATAGGCAGAGATGTAAGGGTGTCAACCAAACAGTCATAACGGTAAGCATCCACAAGAGGGCACTTATTACTCTGTGAATACTTAAACAAGAATCTTACTTGTCTTCGTTCATCTTCGGAAGAGCCGCCAGAACTGGCCACTACTGCTTCAGCTACTGTAGTATTGCTACAGTACTGATACAGCACCAGTGTTAGTTTCTGAAACTGGTTAATGTTAACAAATGAGGTTAGCTGGCCCATTGTCTTTATACCTACAGCAGTAAGCAGCCTGGTTGGCAACTAGCTAAGCTAATAGCTAATTCAGCTGAGCATATGACAGCAGCTGTCTGGAGTGAACTTTAATCGGACTTTGCATAATAAGCTATCGCGATTCAACTTCGGGAAGGAAAGCAGTCAACAGCTGCCTCCCCACTTTCTGTCTTTTTCTTTCTGTATCTCAGATTGATGCCATGAAAGGTGCTTTTTGGGGAGCATGATGTCAAGCCCCAAGATCATTCAATCTGGGCTCACTAATGTTCAGTGTTGCCAACTCTTCTGTAACTCTTCTCTTGCTAAAAGTCGCTAAATGACGCAATTGGCTAGTTTGCATAATTGGTTGTATTGCAATGTGCTAGCATACTGAAAGGTAGAGGAACAATGTCAAGTGAGAGACAGCCAGTGACGCCAACTTCACTCATGTGCAATTCATTTGCAGTCTGGATGCGGGGGAGATCACGTCTCTTCTACTGATCTGACAGCAGCTGTGAGGTCTGGGGGGTCTGAAAACTCGTTAAATTTAGTGAGAAAGTCGTTAAGTTGGCAACACTGCTGATGTTACACTTGTCACCAGTTGCCGTCGTACGGACTAAGCCATTCTGCACTTCCAAGTGGGGGCTTCCATAATGTCTTGGTGGACTGTGACACAAAGTTCATCCTCTCAGTTGATATTAACTTATAAATGATGACACCAGTTAACTGGATGGCCCAAACTATTCAAAATAAAAACAAAAATAAAAATTATTTTTTCATCGGCCCCTCCTCCTACGTGCGCCCTGATTAGTAAGGTTAATCCCCCCCCACCACCACCACAGATAACATGGTTTTGGATAAAATGATGTCACAGATATCTTACCTAAAAAACTGCAAGAGAAAGAAGAGTTAAAATATAATTTAAGAAAAAGCAATGGCAGAAATTCAAAGTGGTTTGGTTTCCAATGATTATCAATACCTTAATTTGGGTCAAAGACTTGGGTGTTGAGGGATGCTGGGACTGGGTGGTTCCCTTGGCAGAGTGATTTTGGTGCCACACTTGACTTAGACTTAGACTTGACTTTATTAATCCCTTGGGATTACTCCCTTCGGGAAATTGTATTTCCAGTAGGAGGAAAAATTGCACATACAAGAAAAAAGCGGGTGTTTAGGCACAGTATATACAACAGAAAAATAAAATCTAGTAAATAAGATGTAGGAAGATGTATTGGGGGGATGAGGATAGACAAATAAATACAGAGGGCTATAGCAAAAACAATGACTTAAATTAACAGTTATATAGTGTATTGCACTTGGATGGTTGAGGAAAGAGAGTGTCCAGATTAGAAAATAAAAAAACCACAGCGAGTATGAACAGCTCCTTCACTTGAGTGATGGATGGTAGCATGAAAATGTCAGGGAAGGTGCTGGGAAGGCAGGTGGATGCTGTGCCCTTTTGGCTGCCACCCTTGGCTGCTGTGGGCAGGTTCAGAGCTGGCTTATTCAGGCAGGTTGGAACCTGATCTCGCTCCTGGTGGGATGGTTATCTGTGCACCGAATGAAGGGTACCTCACCCAATGTCCTTGGTTTAGAAGGCAGGACAGAGGTGTGGCCTGTTAGGCATGGGATGGTAGTATGGTTGTGCGCAAGGGGGCTCCCTGTCCTACATCTCACTCTTTCACTCATCGCTCTTTGGTTGACATTGATATTCTTGGTTGCTGTATCATGCAGGTCTTCTACCACTCTAACAACAGATAACTGTACACCTCCAGGTGTCAAAAACCCACTAAAAATACACTTATTTCTACATACACACACCTATAGGCCAACACAAAAATAAACCAAATTGTTGAAATAACATACAAACAAAGATCAATATTAAATTAATGTAGCCCACCTTCTTGGTGCTGAATAAAGTCTTGATAAAGTAAATCATGTGTACTGTTCATCTCTCTTAAGATATCATTAGGATTCCATCTTAAGATATTATTTTTGTAGATCAAATGAGCCACGGTTTCTTAAGGCCGCCAGTTTCTGACTTGGAGCTTACAGACTGTTACACAATTATATTGCTTGTAATACCTAATCAGTATCACTGATGTTTTAAAAACAAGAGAAGAGCTCACAATTACAACATTGTCCTTCACATAAAGCTAATGGATCCTGCTTTATGATTGAAAAGGAACTGGCTCTGCCCTAAAAACCTGCTCTGTTCTTAACATTAGCGCTATCCTGTTGAAAAACAAATTAGCTCATTATCCTTGAAAGGCTGGGCACATAGGAGCAGTAAGCGTGATGAGCCAAACCTTTGGTTGTGCCAAGCTGAAAATGTCAACATACTACCTTGAGAGTGCACATTAAACCTGGCCAGTAATGGCTGTCACAAGACAGATCCCCATTATCAAGTCCATTAAGGCACCAAACTCTTTTCCAATGAAGGAAAAAATAGAACAAACAGCAGGATTTTAAAGTTCAGAATGAATACTGTAGACAAATGCCAAGGTGACATGATGTGCATCATGCTGCCAGCAACCCAAATTCCAGAGTTAATTAAATATCAAATGTATTAAACACCCTTAAAATTTTTTGTCAATGCGTAACTAAGAAACTATGTTATCAATGTCATCAATTTGATGTATGATGCAGCATTAAAAGGATTGGTAAATTTTAATAGAATGACCTTGTGTCACCTGTGTTTCTGCAACTGGTATCAGATGTTTTCATATTGAAAGTTATGGGCTAAAACATTTGAAAGAATAGAAGATAATTAACACTTAAAAAACATTAAGAAGCATGCTCTTTAGTATATAACAGGGTGTAGACACATTGCATGCTTGAAAATGACCATTAACATTTTTCTGAATGTTTGAATAAAATATGAGGTCATCTGTCCAACCAGTTGACCTTGTTAAAATTAGGTTCCCTTAAAGGATCAGCAACTAAGCAACACATCTGCATCTTAATGGCTAAAAGTGTTTAATGCAATTGGCCTAGTCAAAGCCTAAACCTCAATTATACTTTGTGTAATAGAAGCTCAAGTAATCTGTGCCAGAGTACTGGCACTACAAACCTCAATAAAATACACAAACAGTTAAAAGACTGGGAGCCAATGCTTCCAGCATTATTTGAAAAGCTGATAATATTTCTAAATATTTATTCTGTTAATGTATTGTTATTACGATTGGTGCTTCACGCTGTTAATCTGTACTAGATGTTTTTAATACCTGCATTTTGGATTACCAACATACGAGTGAACTTAAAATTAACGTACGGTAATGCAGTGTAAATTCTGAAATTCTGTGTCTGTCATGACTTGTGTAATATGCAGATGCATTTTCTATTTTCACCACTCAGGGTGTTGATTGTGTTGCCTGTTAAATAGGCTGATAAAATCTGGACAGAAAACTAAAGCTTGAAGCAAAACACTCAAAAGAAAATGTCATTCTCAAAGTGTGAGCATGATATCTATTTTTTTCTGTACGTATGGATTTCTAAGAGAGGAGTAAGAATTTTCTGGTGCTACTACTCCTAATAATCTTAATATTTTCTACATATTAATGCAAGAAGTCTTAAAAAATTTAACATTTGTAAATCCACTGCATGGCACATAAAACATAGCACGAATATACTTATAAAAACCCTAAAGTTAAAACTCCTTTATTACCACTGTAATATTCACTCTTCAAACACATTTATCTATTTAGTCTGAACATTAGATTTTTTTTTAAATCTAAGGTTTAACAAAAAAAGAATCCGCTGTTCCTTGGTGACTAGGGTAATCATGAATCCAGTAGAAAGTCAGGTAATTAAAGTTAGTTAAGTTAGTATATCAAAGCATAACTGTCCCTTACTGTACTTTTCTTTAAGTTTACTTAATTAAAATTAATTCAAATAAACCTGTGAGCTTATTTAATTGACAGACATGATTGAAATCATTTATTTTGATGAGTCTATTTGGAAGAAAAAATGTCAAGATTTCTCTGTGTTTGGTCTACTAATCAGTGATCCAGCCAGTCATGGTAAAAGTGACCCATTTTGATCCCTGTCTGAATGATTAGGCCTGTCTTAATGATCAGAACAAATTTCTTATAACAGACAACCAATTGAGGTGCTACTGATGCCATGTGAATGTCCAGGTTTTGAATCCTAGCCCACAGTCTTTCTACATAGATTTAGTCCATGTGTGGGTTCTTAGATGTGAGTGAGCATGTTTGGTTTTTTTTTTCTCTGTGTTGTCCTGTCATGGATTGGGGACAAGCAGCCCTCCTTTCACTCAAAAACCAACAGAGTAAGGTAAAAGTCCCATGTGAATGCAAAAGGATAATCGAGTAAATAGCCCTAACCCTAATGGATGGGAAAAAAACTGCTAATTTAAGTTAGACTGTTTTTTCTGAAAGTCAGGAACCAAAGTGTCTGAAAAATTTTGTTTTATTTCCATTTTTTTTTAATTATGGCACCCAAAAAAGAGAACCAAAAAGAAAACACACAGGGAGAGTACAAGTAATACAAAAAGGACCACTTTAAAACGGCAATAATAAAGTGGCATCAGGACATCAGCTTGGAAGAGCCGCAAGCAGCTGCTGAGCCATGATCCAGCTCTACCTGTCACTTTAAACAGCTTTTTTGCATGCTTCAACTTTCCATCGACAGAAGGTCTAAACATCTGCCTTAGCCAGGGGTGCAGCATAAGCCTCTTGTCTTGCAGCACCAAGTGACCTCTACCTTGAAGAGTCAAAACATCGTGTCAAGTCTGAACCCAAAGTGTCTTTTTCCCACTTTTCAAACACACCTTCACTGCTATCCCTCAAACGGTTGTAAAGGTTGTGGATGACAGCACTGTGGTAGGTCACATACCTGTATCTAACACTGTAAAGACCCACTACTGAGAGGACATCCACTATCTAATATAGCAAGGAAGACTTTATTCTGAAAACTACCGAGACCAAGGAGGTCATAGTGGACTACAGAAGGGTCAGGAAGACTGAACACGCTTATCTGCATTGGGAGGTGGTGGACGGTGTGTGGGCAGCATAAAATTCCAGGGCATTCACATATTTTCTGACCTCTTCTGTAGTGGGAACACCTCTCACCTGGTAAAAAATTCACTACAATGGCTGTTCTTTCTTAGAAAGCTGAAACCTACCTTTCGAATTTCTTAGCTGCCCACAGACCCTTACAGGGCCACGATTGAAAACATTCTGTGTCTCAGTGTGACTGTAGTATGGGAACTGCATTTCACAGGAGAGGAAAGACAGAAGCTAAATTGGAATATATCAAATTATAGACCCTAGCTCTTATTCCTTCTCCATTAAATGATCAACGCTAAGAACTCAATTAATTAGTGTTTTTAACATTAAAAATGGTTCAAATTTGCATCTCACACATAATACACATAGCAACAATGTTTTTTTAACAGTCCTGAATTTGGGTGTGTCCATCAGTCATGCAATGGAAAGGATTTTTGGATTTCCTTATAGTTCAAATTAGGAACCTCATGTGTTCTTTGTGGTAAATAACCAATAATAGGAGGTATACAGGTTCCTTTTCCAACGTACCAATGAAGGATTTTAAGCCATATTTGGACTAACTGTTTCCTTGATCGCACCTTTAGAAATAACAGCAGCATTGAATAAAATATACCACTAGGACCCCAGGGGCTATGGGCTTGCCTTATTTTCATTTACAAAAGGTGTCAACCCTGGCAGCTTCACACAATGCAAAAGCCAATTACTTCACTTAGACTAACTCTCCGCATAACGCCCTAAAAATGTAATGACCATATTATGCAAACAGGACCTACATAAATATATATATATATTCCTTTTCTTGTAGCACAATCACAACAGTTTATATATTCCTTGTGAATTCACAGAAAGCCTAATGTAAGCTTTTAAATGAAGAAGTTCTTGTTTTTCTTTGCAAAATTGCACATGAAGACTGAGCTGTTGAATTCTTTAATAACCCCTTAAACTCAACAGCCATCAGAGGCAGAAAAAAAGCCTCTTCTCACTTGTAGTTGTCCCAAACTAATTTTCAATTGTATTTATTTTTTTATGTAAGTTATATACTGTTACCTGAGGTTTGGCATAGCTGGTAGAGGGAAATGCTTTGAAAAGCTTTTGTTGGCTGGCTTAAAATCCTATCCACATTTTAGGATTTTAATACAGAAAAACAAAACTGAAAAATATTGATTGGCCGAATGTTTTAATGAACCCACTTCTTTCTCTATATTTCCCTTCTTTCTTTTGGCAGCCCTGCCGCATGGTCTGTAAGCCTACTGTTGTTAATGTTCTGCCATTATAATCACAAAACATTTTCCCACTCAAGGGTAAAATCTGATTGTGGATCAGTTAGAAATTAATTGCACAGTTTTAATTTAATCAAGTTCTTAGAAGACCTGATCTTGGACCAGTGTGATGAAAACCTGCTCTATGACCACTGTTATCAAAAGTGAATCTGCATTATCCATAGAGATAGATTTTTATAGCGCAGACCGGATTTGGATTATGTTGGGGTTTATGTTGGGACATGGGCAGTCGGTTAAACAGAATGTTAAATAGAGATCCTGTATGCATTATATGAAAAAAAATCTCTGTTGCAGCACTGTTTGTAAGAACTTATTTTGCCTGCTAACATTTTCTGTTTGTTTTCCACACCGTGTAAAAATGGACTGCTTTTTTTGACAAAGTTTTATTGACACCAGGCATACACTAGTTGTGGTCCAACTTTTAATGTCTTTGAATACCAATCTGAAATAACATATTCCAACCATTATAATTACCTGACAAGTGTTTTACTATCATTATTTCTGGTTTAAATGTGAAGCCTTGCAAAGTTACCGCAATTTTCTTTTGAATTCAAATACCGTCTGGTTATAAGTTGTTAGAGTTGATTGTGTTGGCAGTTGTTGAAAGATTAAAATATTAAATGGAATTCTGGGAAATCCAGAATAAGATTTAAAATGATGATTTTTTTTACAAATAAAGTCATTCATAATCAAGCGCCATCATAAATAAATTATCACAACGTTAAAAAATAATTAAACGATATGAAAAATGGGAGGATTAAAGTTAAATGTATTAGACTAATGAAAAAGTGGTCCCTATGTTCTTCAGCAGCCAAAACCTATAGTAACATAATTCTAGAAAACATTCAGGGTAACCTAAGCCAAAAGTTTAGGGTTCTTTTTAAGATGAAAAGTTTTATTCCTAGTATTAAAATTATACAGGGTGTCTGTGCTGTTTGAAACTTGTTTCCACAGTAGAGTAGCCAGATAATTTGCTGGAAATTCCAATTTATGCTTCGAACAAGACACTAAACAACAAATATACTTAGCAAGATGTGTGCATGTGTCATTATTTCATTAAAGATTAACTCCTTAAAGGTAAAAAAAAAAACTGACTAAATTGATATGTATAGTAGAACTTAACAGTCAATAGTTTTGTAGGAATTATTATTCACCTTCAGAGATATTGTTTAAAAAAATGACTTGTGATAAAGGAAATAATAAATCCCTGTCGCCACACAATAAACCTCCCTAGTTTCAATATATTAAGTCTCTAATGTACCATTTGCCTCTCTGGGTAGTTCTCCAAGGAACACAATCACATATTCTCCAGTGTGCCAGTTCACTGGGTGACACAATGCCACCTGCTCAGAGATACAAAGTAAATGTGGACAGACATACAAATATGCTTTACATTATGTAGTCTCTAAATAAGCTGTCAGAGCCTATAATGCATGAAGGAAAGAGCACAAACTAAGTTTATCATCTGGTTGATGACATAAATTTAAAGTGTCAGAACCAGGTAAGTTAATAGCCCTCACAGCTTCACCAATCAAACCCGTTTTCATTCACCTTTTATGCTGCTGCTTTCAATGCTTATATGATTTATCCATAGTGCCATTAATGTGTGAAACCACTATTCTGCATTTCTCAAAATTAACATTGATTGCCCTTTGCTGCACACAACATTTTTACTTTGTAATGTAGACAACAATTTAAGGATTGTTTTTGATTTTCTTCATCTTACTAAAATGAGACAGTTTACAAAAAAGAAATAATTAAGAAATATGTTGGGGAGGGGGGCTGTTATGTTAGACTCCTGGCTTGTCTACCGAGATAATATGAATTTTATTAGTTACCTAGAAAAAATTGTAATGTTTGATCATTTGTAAACTGTTACAACAAACAACTGCATAATAAAAAAAACAATCTGTTTAATGGATAAAAAATTAAAAGAACTTTTATAAGATTATTATTATAAGACTTTTATAAGAGACATGATACCAACAGAACAATGCAGTGAAGAAAAAAAACAATCTGTTTAATGGATAAAACATTAAAAGAACTTTTATAAGATTACTGTTAAAAATCTGTTTTTGACATAAATGGAGAGGGCTTAGGGTCATCCTGAGAGTTGATAGCTGATAAACTCAGAAAGACAATGTCATAGTTGAAGTAGGAACCAAAGGCAGAATATACTGTAGCAGAGGTAAAATAAAAGTTCTTTAATTAGGAACTTAAACTTGGAGATGATACTGAGCATAGAGACATGATACCAACAGAACAATGCAGTGAAGATATAAGAAATTTCAACTGTCTAAATACTGGGAGAGTGAAGGGAAAGGTTATGGCGAGTACAGGTGAAAGCAATCAGGGTAAAATGGAAACAGCTGAGGAGGATCAAGGAAATGAGATGAGGGAGATTACTTAGCAAGGGAGAACTGGAAAAACAGGAAAGATCTCTAACTTGATGTAAATAAGATGAAAAATAATAAAAAAATGTACAATAATGAAATAATTAAAAGGCAGCAATAGGAGATGATAAAGGGTAAGCTGACTTATCAAAATGAAAGTTACACTTAAGGAAACCCTTACATGACCGGACTAGCAGAGTAACGCAACATCTGACGAAACCAAATAAACTATAAAGGAACTGTTGAATAAACTTGAACCTAAGGTAAGAAACAGAGCTAAATACACAGAGATCTAAAAAATAAACTGGCGGGGAAAAAAAAGGAAATCTTATGTTTTAAGTAATGGTGGTGAGATGAAGCCTCATGAGGCTTTTGAACCAAATTGCTTCAACAAATCACTCATTTCATGGAGCTTCATGTGAACGTGACACCACCTATTGGTGCAGTGCATAACTGCAGTTAGCATTATAACCTGTGATGTGTCTAATTGTTTTTCTTGTTTTTTCATCCAAGTCCCTTTAAAATTTGTCATGACCGATGTGTATAGTAAAATATTGTTAAAATTTTGTTAAGGTTTTGTGTATGTAAATAGTTTTAGAAAAGAACAATCTTTTAAGGTAAACTCTTTTCAATGATTTTAGTGACATAGATTCAAACAGACACTGAAAGTGTTTGTGCCATTTAAGTAATGATGAGTAAAAAAGGTGTTAGTTTTATTCAAAACAATAGATTTTCCCCTGTTTTTGAGGTTTTAATCTGGATGGAAGTTATTTGTCCACCCAATCTTTTGTTTAAAACAACCAATCTAATTTAATAATGATTTCAAGCAAACTATATTGGTTAAAGGGCAAACCAATACATACTGCCAACTTTGACCCAAATACTGGATAAATAGCACAAATTTCAAAAGCCACTATTAAGGATTGAACAAGCAACCCTTCATATGAAAGGTACACTGCTACAGCCTACACCACTGTCACCAACTTAATTCTAACGATACAACTGACAACAATGGTCAGGTTCTGACCAATACATTGTTTACTGTACAGTTTTGACATAGGTCCACTTCTGGATCTCATACCATCATAACAAAATCACTTGAGATATTAGGAAAAAAAACTATTTAAATTGTTTTTCTCCAATTTTGTGACATTTTTTTTTACATTTACCTCACTTTTCTCCCCTCGATCATAATGTCACAACAACCACTTAATTAGTGAAATCATTAAAATCTGTCTAAATCTACCATAACAATAAGAAACAAAATTTGCCTGATCTGATAAAAACCTTGGTTGATTGGAAATTAAAAATCTCTGTTAACATGGATATTTAATAAACTGATCATGATGTGTGTATACATGTAGGACAAATCATTTGAGGATGTGCAGAACTGTCTAATTTTCCAGAAACGCTTTAGTAGTAGAAGAAGAAACTGCCTTTTTTGTAAATAAATACGCACTTGTCTGCTCATTCTTAAATTTTGCCTGCCCCTCACATGTGTTTTTCTTCAGCTCTTCAATTATCTCTGCTGATGTAGTTTTTTCATTGGAACTTCATCACATCTTTGTATCCATACATTTGTTTTTGGTGGTCATTTTAGTTAAGGGCTCAGTGGTACCTTACGCCAACAGTCTTTTGCTACAGGGGTAGAGGGTAGGATGGTATGTTCATCTGCCCATTGCATTTAGTGCCACCTCCTCCACCAAGGACCAGGAGTCAGTGGATGAAGGTTAGGAGTAAAGAGAAAAATGTCACCCTGATGTTGCACACATGTGCAGCGGTGATTATTTTACTCCTAAGATACAAAGGGGTATATACATGGGCACCAATCAGAATGGCGATCTACAAAAAATACCTATAACTTTCGGAGTAAAGTTTCTTCCTGATCGGACTAAATTGTATTAGAATCGTCAGTCTGACAAGTTTACATGAAACAACTTTAATCAGATCAGGCCTTGATTCTGATTATTTGTATCAATGTACATGCATACAAATAGTTTCTAATGACATGAAGGTATAACTATAGTATTTACATTTACAGAAGAAAATACCCAATATTTGCATTGCTTTTTAATTTCTCATAATGTAATATGTGATAAAATATTTACTTTATTTTCTAACTCACACTTGCTTCCTGTGCCAAGAAAGAAATGTTTAATTTACTGCCACTTCTATGGAGGAACCAACAGTGAAGAGATCAGAGTTTTAATGTGAATGCAGCAAACAAATTCCGTTAAGTCCCAATGGACTATTTGTTGGCTGTCAGTAACAACCTCATCTTTGCCCTGTTGTGTTTGCTGGCTCCTCCACAAAACTGGATCTGTCAAATAATAATTCCCCCTGGGTAGCAGACCCTGGCATTCCGTTAAATCAATCCTAAGAGATGCTAAAGTGGAAAAACAAGACAGGGACCATCTGGATTAAAGGTACAAAAGTAATTCCGTATTAAGATGGACATTTGAAAGTTTATGGTTAGGCCCAAAGCATTACACCTTGGAGTGACAAAGTTTTAAGAGAAAAAGAAGGCTAATAAATAAGAAGCAAAGGTAGGGACATCTGCTACCAAAATGGATGGATTGTTGGAAGAAATTGGGAAAAGATCAGATGAAGGCTGAAGAAGAGCTTATACATATATTAACGGAAAAACATAAAAATTGGGACTGTATTTGTAGTTTAAGAGGAAAATGTACTATTAAACTGAAAAAGAAACACTAAGAAACACAGAACACACCATAAAGAGAGAGGGAGAATTACAATAATGGGAAAGGAGAGAGTACCGAGTGAAAGTCAAGACATTATTGCAGCATGACAGCGGAAAAAAGCCATACATTGCCATTAGTAGACATGCTGTAGTTCATTCAAAAAAATATTATATGTTGAAACTAATCATACGAAGAAACATCCTTAAACAGAGAAGAAAATCTACAAGGATAATAATTTTACAAATAGGGAGTTTTACTGTATAAATTTAATGTGTTACATCGCATCTGTAGCTAGTGTAAGACACATTATGAATTCTTCTCTTACAGTTTTAACAAAAATCAGTTTCATGAATTTTCTATTTGCATTTGAATTTAAAATGAATACCTCAGGGTGGATTATATACCATCCATTGTCCTAAACTCTTTCATACAAATGCATGGAGAGGGCATGGATGCTCTTTTGTTTGACAGCAGGTTTGTGGTAACTCAAGTGAGAAGACTCTCCAACAACCTGACAAGGAAAGACAATGACATCTTTCCCTCTACCTCACTCTGGCCCAGAGGGCATTGATAAGAACAGACATTTTAATTTGCTAGGTCAAAATGCACAAAGGCTCTGATGGAAGGCCACAGACAACCTAATAGGTGGCTTAGTGCTGCAGTGCCATGATGAACATGAAGAATCATTCTGAAAACATCATGCCAGTCCTCAAACGATCATTTACTAATGGGATCTTAGCTAATGAATATCAGAATTTCATATTCTAGGAAATGTTTTCTCCACCCCTCATTTTCTTGAAAAAAAAAGATTCATATCGAGTTTTGTTCTTTAATTCATTTTACAGAGGTACATTATATTGTAGTGAAGTAAACTATGTACACTTTTTTAAATAACAACCAGAGCCATGGCTCTCCAGTTGCACTTAGGCTGCCTCTTGTAGTGCTGAGATGAAACTACAAGATAAATTGTTTACAAGGTAAATATAAAACAGAATGTTAAATAGAGATTAAATATAAAATTAATAGGCATAGAAGTCCAAAGGAATTCGTGTTTGAAATAAAATTATCCTTCAATTCTACTAAAAAGGGAACTGCAGTGGTTATTAATTTGAGAGTCCACCAGATAAAATAAAAACAATTGACAGTGGATCCAGAATAACCACTAAGGCTTCCTATTCGACCTGGACATGACACGAAACCCAAACTAATAATGCTCTAGCTAGAAGTTTGAAAATTATTAGGATTTGCTACCTCTACTCAATGATCAGGCAAATAGTAAAGTGATTCTCTGGCTCAATCTGAATACATCAAATCGTAAGCCCCTAGCTCATGTTTCTCGCTCTTGTTCCTAGACTGCTGTGTCCTGTCCGGACAGCATGTCATTATATGACAGAAATGCACATAGATGATGCTATTCAAAATTGGACTACAACCTTCCAAAAAAGAACTAAAAGGAATGCAAGTTACAAAAAGTCACAGTCCACAAGAAGCAGTAATATGTTTTGGCTAATTTGGCAGGCAGCACCTCTTTGTCTTGTTACTCAAAAGGTAGCGGATTCCTTTTAGTTCATTAGTTTCGTGGACATTCAGTCCACATAGAGGCTTATGTGTTTACAAACCACTTAAATGTTTTTCACTAAAGCTTTTAAAAATTTCAAATAGTTACCTGCCACATTGGATTTTTAAGTTGTGTTTGATTTACTTTTCTATTTAAGGTTCTGGCATCCTACTAAATTTAGTTTATTGTTCTAACTTGGAAACTAGAAAAATTATTTGGGATTAAAACAGATGAAAAGGTACCTAAAATAAAACATTCCTTTTTGATAAAGCTTATAGTTAGAGTGGCTCAGGTTATCCTGAACTATCTCTATAGTTATGCTGCT
>JAUZNJ010019720.1:4546-17227 GCA_034780135.1 Jordanella pulchra | reverse complement strand
GTGCATACAAAATGACAAATAAAAAGTCTAAGTCTAAGTCTAAGTCTAAGTTATTTGATATATAGCTAAATTTCTTAGCAAATAAGGTTTTAAATCCTCAAAAAAGTAACATAAACATTTAGAAGCTTTAAAATCAATCACATGTTTGACTGCCTTGAGGAAAACACTGATTAATAAGTAGTATGTATGGTTTTGTTAGAATATCTCAATAATTATTAAACTTGATGATAACCTAATTTCCAAAAAATGACCATTTGCAAACAAAGTTTGTTGAAAGTCCTAAAGTCAATGTACTAGAAATACAAGTTTTGTTTACTCTATTAATTATCACTAAGCATAGCATAATTATAACTCATCCTAAGCACTCTCTCCAATCTGTCTTTTAAGTGCATATAAAAGGCAAAGAAAGCTGTTTAACTAATGAAGGCTAAGCTCACTGCCCTCTGGTACAAAAAACAAGATCAGATTTACCTGAATTAGACACCTCTGTCTTGCCAAAGGGGGACACCATGCAGATTAGCAAATAAAGTGAATGCATTTGCATATCGAATCACCTACAACTATCCTTCTGCTGCTTTGTTCATGCCAGAGGTTTGATTTAGCATCAGCCTGTCCTTGTGTATCCTCGTACTGAAGAGACTTCTGCATTAAAGTGTCTTATGTCTTTGTTTTAAACAATCAAGTTAGTAATAATTAATAAGAAAAAATGTTATTACAAACAGTTCACGACAGGGAATTTTTCTTTACTGCAGTTATGATTCGATTCACCTTTGTTGATTTAAAGCTATTAAGAGTGCATTGATGACAAGCCGTGGGCTAAACATTTAAGCTTTTGTTGAAAGCTAAATGTCAATTAAGTTGAGTCAAAACCCTTAGCAATTATTGGTACCAAATGGCAGTTGTGTGAGAGCAACAAAATATCAAAAGAGACAGGACCCAAGAGTTCATTCAGTGGTTGTCAAATTTATCTCCATTTATTCCTCACTATTTTCTCCTTTGCTTTGCTTGAGGCACAGAAGACAGGGCATATCAGCATTTGGTTCATATTCTGCATGCTCATTTCCCCAAGTCCCTTTCGTAATTATTATTCAGTAGATGCACTGCTTGGCACAAGGACAAAAGTTTGCATAATTTATGCGAGGCCGTCATCAATTTTTGAAAAATGGCCACAGCCTTTTCTTATGCTTTTAACTAAATAGACGCACGTCAGACTGGACATAAAACGGCTGAAAGGGGCGTAGAGAAAACTTTATTTATATCTTTGTCTAAACTTTGAACTGGTGCGAGCTTTAGAGAGCATACTGAGGTTGCCATTGGTAGTTCAAATAAAATGTATATATTATTTTTCACTCGAGGGTCCCTCTCCCCCATTGGTTTGGTCAACACTATGAGGATAAATATTAAAAAAGGACATTGAAAAGGGGTTTTCTTTCTCCTCAAGGAGCAAGTTTCTCAGATAAAGTATTCAGAGATAAGCTGTGTATGATAACGGATCCGGTTTCTCTGGATGTGTCCCTGAGGGCTCTCATCTGTAGACTTAGAAGCTATTTCCAGCATACTGCTCATAGGAGGAGATTTATAAAGAAAAAAACCCAAAACATCTTGCTTCATACTCCAAGCGGAAATGCGCTACATTCGCTTTACGGAAGAGGACGATGCAGATATAACAGTATTAGATTTTGTTGGTAAAGTCATCCCCTCTTTTGTCCATCCATAATCAAATCTTTCATTTCCCCATAATCCTGGTTATAAACTATTTTTTTCAGCTCTATCCAACGGGTTGGATTTTACCAAGCTATTTCTTGTTTCTCATAATCTGCTTCTCTTTACCAGGGATCTTGGGTATACTTTTTAAGTATTTTTTTTTCTAAATGTTTATTGGGTAGATCATCTGAATTTGTCTTTTCTAAATATGGTGTTGAGTGGACAACCTTTAAAATCTCTGAAATATATTGTCTGACTGATTGATACACTTTTAAGATTAGATGCTTTGTCTTTCTCTTCTTTCCTTTAGTGTTAGATTTTATCCACTGAAATGTAAAAAAAATCTATACCAGGTGGAATTTTCTGTCTTTTTTTTTTGTTTTATGTCATGATAGCATAATATTAAAGGCTTTATTTCAATAAGCCGCATCCCGAGCAGGTAATTTTTAAATAAATGTAAAAAGGTTTTATTCAAACTTGCTGATTTTTGGCTTCTATGCAGCAGTCAGTGATCCAGTAATATTGATTTTTAGAAATTATGCTTAATGATCTGTTGAATGCTGGTTCGCCAGCAATTTAGGGAAAGACACACATTAAATGGGCAAAATTTCAAACCACCCCAAGCTCATCAGGTTGTATTACTTTTCTCTACATGCAGACTTGGTGTTGCCGTTGGATCCTGCTGTTTGCATCTGTCCAACCAATCAATATACCAGCAGAGTGTTTGATTTGCATGACAGCTGCTGCTGAGATGGCAAAAGTAAAGAACTTCTTAATTAGGCGGCAGCAGTGTTGATATTTCCCGGGTGCTTAAAACAAAGAAAATAAGATATAGAAAAAAAATCTATGTTTTTGCAATGTTTTACTTTATGAAAGAAAACAGACTGATGTGGTCTGCTAACATTAACAGCTCCAAAATATTATCCATCAAACCAGCTAGCCACTGCCATATGCTTATTCAAGATTGGCTAACAAGTGGCAGAACCGCATGTTCCCTCTATCATCAACTCTCACCAGCTCATTTTGAAGATATCAAAGTCTTTCCAGGCTGAAAGGGATGTATAATCACTCCAGCAAGTTCTGAGGCTACCCAAAGATTTTCTCTCATTTGGACATGCCCAAAAGTCTCCAGAGGTACGTTCACTGATAGTATGCTTGAAACATAGCAGTTTACTCCTTTTTGATGCAGAGAAGCAACAACACTCTCTGGCTCTTTTCAGAGAAATCCAAGCCATTCCCAGCTCACAAGACACTTGCAGTCTCTCCAACAAGTTCTGAGTCGGGGTCTCCTCTTCCCTATGAGATTACCTAGACCAGGGTTTCTTAACCCTGGTCCTCAAGGCCCACTGTCCTTAATGTTTTAGGTGTATCTCTACTCAAGCATACCTGATTTTAATTATTGCGTTACCTCCTCGGCAGGCATCAAATGCTGCAAAAGCCTGTTGATCAAGTCAGGTGTGTGGAGTTAAGAAAACACTTAAAACATGTAGGTCAGTGGGCCCTGAGGACCAGGTTTAAGAAACCCTGGCCTAGACCTCACTCTAAGAAAACTTCCAAAGAAGAGCATTTAAGAAGCATCTTAGTCAGATGCCTAAACCAACTCAGCAGACCCCTTAAGAGGAGGAGCAGTAGCTCTACTCTGAAGTCCCAATGAATGACAGAGCTCCGTACCCCATCTAGCTTGATTAAATGTTAGATTTTACACTTCTTTAAAAAGGCAAAACAAAAACCATTAGAGTGTTAGCCTCACATCTTCCGTCTTTGAGTTTACCTAACTTTACTTAGGTTATGCATGAATATAAGAAAGGCTCTTGGGCATGTATTATTATAGAAGTAAATTTGATTGTATTTACAGAGATCATAAGTAAAGAGACTTCCCTGTATGCTATTTGTTTAAATAACCATTCTTTTTCTGTAATCCATGTGGCCAATCTAAAAGTTCCTGGACTGTCTTAAGGTGATCCACGGGGTCAGAACTTAATTTGAAAGAAGACCAAACCTAACAGAAAAAAAAAATACATACATGCTCTCTTTAAGCTATCGACCAGAAAAGTCCACAACAGGACAACAGATGAGGTCCCATTTCTTTTGTCCACTTCTGATCTGTCCTATCGCAACTCATGGACAAGATAACAAGGTCCACAAATCTAACCCCTGGGCTAAATGGAAATGTTCACTATTTTTTGCTAAGATAACTGGCAGAATGTGAATCAGTTTCCTATTGTATTTCCAGATTTAAATGCTGGCCATTTATTGTTTCATAAAAGAACTTTTAGAGAGTAAATGTTGGATGTGTTTTCTTAAATAGATAAACAAGAGCTGACCTTTGCTTTATGCCTCGTGTTGTTGTTGCTGAGATATTTATGAGTAAAAAAGGTTTGTGAAAGCTATAGCTCCAGGGTATGTTTCTGATTAGCTTTTCTCATTCTAGCAGAGACAGCTTGGGTTTATCCCTTTGTCCATCAGTTTAGAGACAAAACAGCTGAAAATTGATATGAAGGCCATATGGAACTCAGAACACAGAGATTAGTCCTCTAAACTGCCTTTTTTTTTTTTTTTTGCCAACACAGAGTCCCTTTGTATTAATAATTAATCTATTGGAATTCCAACCTTTACCCCAATGGTTGCATATTAAGACAATTTAACATCCCTCCAATCTGCAATATCTTGTTTCAGCTAATTTACTAATCTGATCTAATTTTTCCTATGCTGTTTGACAGCACAACCCAGAATATATTGCCCCATTAGAAGGTAATAATGGGTAACTAGCCGGCCAGATAATAATAGAAGAGCACTATAAAAGACTGTACTCACTAAATCATTTCATTTTCTGTTATTCAGAGAAATTCAACGTATTATTATTTTAATTTAAACAGCAGTTTATTTTAATTTATTTCCCCCCCGGTGAAATATCATTTGCAACTCCAGCTCAGTACTCGGGCATCATTAGTCAATGTATTTGTTAAAAATTGATGCTTAGCTCTTCTTTCCTGTCATGCAAAAACTCCATATAAGGAGAGATGTGTGTGTGTGTGGATGCGTGTGGGTGTGTGTGTTTGTGTGTAATGGTTGTCCAATGTCACTCTTACTATTAATAATATATTTTACTAAACTGATCTTTATATTTGTTATCAAGTTATTTATTGTGGATAAAGTTCATCACAGGTGTCAAACATTTTTCTTAATCTGTATTTTTTTTCTTTATTTCTTTATCTGATTAAAGAGTGCATATTCACACTGTACTTTCTGTACAAAGTACTTTCTGTACTTTTTGTACACTGTACAAAAACTTGGGATATCCTTACCTTAATTTCAGCTTGTATCGCTTCATACCTGACAAAAAGTATCCAATGCATGTGTGTGAATTAACAACTCAAAGTGGTATGGATGCAAAACTTTATTCTGCTAGTACTTAAAATAATGAAATGGACTGAGTTGTGCATAACTTCCACGCACCATACAACATCATTGCAGCTTTTAGCTGTTAGCTGAAGAAATTGTCCTCATGAAGCTCAAAGGAAATCCATCAAATGTGCTGACTTATTGTTACCATTCACACTGAGCATTAGTGCGCGGTTACAAGTCTGGCTCACTGAGGTGCGCTTCAGTCTGAATAATGATTTGAAGAGTCAGACAGAACAGGATACATTTCTCTGTGTCACTTTACTCTACATGCAGCCTTTCCGCTGTGGTGACAGCTTTCTGGATGTGAGAGGTTGTCTGTGGAGAAGGTTTTGCATGCATCGCTTGTGATCCTGTCCAGAACGAAACTGTATCCTGGCCATAATTTAAATGCAGCTCTTAAAACACAGCAGGGAAGGTAAGAAGACACAGAGAAGCGGGGCTGACTCAGTGATGATTCTTACAGTTGAGACTATGTGAGAAGTGTCTTAGAGGTTGAATGCACGGAAATTATTTCTGCCTTAATTTGAGTTTAAAAGCACTTCACACCATTCAGCCACTATGGTGCTTGTGATTTATTGTATTAGTTTTTCATTTGGAAGTAGTTTAATTACAGTCTCAGTCTCATTCTCAGTATCCAATTTGTACACCTATTGATATCGTGAAATTGCATTAGCCATGGGAATATTCACACACACATATACAGTCTATGTGCTTGGGCTGATGGCTGATTCAGCTTTGGGCAGCTTGCAGTGTCAGTGCTGCTCTTATGCAGATAAGACAGCAGCAGCGGTTGGAGCAGAAATGATTGTGATTCACGCTTGTAGGCTTTCTCTTCCCTCTGTTTGGAAAACAGTAAAACAGCAGTACAGGATGCCAAGATCAGTCTCCAGTAAAACTCAGACTTTGATTTGACAAAACAAAAAAACCTGTGTTAACAGTGTTAAAGAAAAGACAGATTTGGGTCCATTTTTAAAAGTTTTTGGAGATACTGTTCTGATCTTGTTGTCCTTACACAGAACATGACTTAAATAAAATCTTCTCTCCTGATTGTTTTTTTATCCTGTGTGAAGCATAATAAAAGTCTTGCAGTCATGAATCTTTCAGCTAACCTGATGATCTCATTGTCTGAATTAGTTTTTGATATCTTTAATGCCATGCCTATATGTAGGTTTATTTATTCATTCATTTTCCCCATCATCATATCCTGGATAAAAGGATCACATTAGATTCAAAGTCTGTAATTACGATTTCTAATGTTAATTACATTATGGCAGGTTGGACGCCATTAGAGTCAAACCTAAAAGCTATATTTGTGATGGACTTTTTTATCCCCCCCTTTTTTTTACTTTGCATACAAAATATGTAAAGTGGCTGGTTTTATAATATTGTAGATGATTTTTGTTTGTAATGGATTAATGCTACCAAAATAGCATTTGAAGATTAGTATATTTTTAAACACCTGGTTTTGACCCTCTCTGACTACCTACATGTTGTTGGAGCACTGTTTCAGATAATACTAATGGCTCCTTGAGGGGAAGGAAAGACAAATTTAAAAATTAGAGAGTCGTAAGGTGAAGTCCAATCCAAGAGTTAGGAGGTCACAAAAGGTGCTCTGTCACCACACAAAGACACATCCAGGACATGAAGTAGGAGAAAGGGGACTATGTTGTTGTTCAGTCAAATATGTTCAGTCAAATTAATTGTTTTAGATTGAAATAAAAAAAAAATCAATCATGCATTTCAATCTTATTTAGTTTTCAGTCTAAAAAACCCCAAATTCTATACTAAATGAAAGCATCTAGAGAAATATCTTTTAACCTTTTTTATTTTACCTTTTAGGTCTGTGTGCATAAACACTGCTGGCTCACATACATTCACCAAAGCATCAAGTTTGATGACTTTTTCAAACACAACATGGATTTTCAGAGCGAAGACAGCTCAGGTTCTGGAGTTGTAACTTAATGTGTTAATCAGACCACCATAATTAGGCTAACTGTGAGGCAGTTCTCCTGCAGTTATTTGTATGCCAGGCTTTCTCAAGAGTTGTCTAATAATACCTACTCAGAAATTCTTCACAGTATCATTGTTGTGGGTAAGATGATCATTATTTGTTTCCACCCTTCTAGGTGCCTGCGCTAGGTACATAATAGATGCACCTGAAATATCTCGCACTAATGATGTTATTAGACCTGCCACTCTGAGGCGTCAGCTTGTTACATTGGACATGTGTCCCCCCTCCCCCCTCCTGGGCTGAAACCAACTGGTCTTTGAATTGGATGCCAGACTCATGGGAAGTCCCAAAGACCCCTCTTTGCTCTGGTTCCAAGTAAAAAAGAAAGACTCTGGCATGACATACAAGCAAAGAATTAAATTACTGTCTTTGGCCAGCTAAACTTGGAACTTACGATTTCAGGACAATTGTAAAAGGATAGGATAGAGTTTCAAAATTTGCTTTAATGGTAGTCCCCCTCAGATACTCTCCTGATGGGCTGTTGTGCAGGTTGAATAACATTCCAATGTCAGTTTGATACAGAAATGAAATAAGGAAAATGAAAAGAGAAAGAAAAAAAAGGTTGAAAATCCCCTTCCAGCTGAGCTTTTGCCACTTATATTGAGGTAGCTGACAGCTCTCTCCAGAAATGTAGTCAATATCCTTCTATTTTAAAGAGTTTTTGATCAAAGCGGATCATTGACGGTACAAAAAGATCTCACTTTTGTATTAGTCCAGGTGTCAGAATGATTTAGATGTGGTCAAACTGTTTTGACGCACAAGTCTGAAGGATAAAAAGGCAGATTAGATTAATGACCATAGCTTTTTTTCCTACACTTCTTTATAGCAATATACCTATTTGTCATTTTGGGTTAAACAGAACATGAATGCCTTAACTCAGCTGCAACACTACAATAAACCAAAATGTGGAAATAAAAGAGACATGCATCAAAAAAAGATCCTTTTTTGTTCCACTTATCCCTGTCCTGACTGCTCCCCCAGCCCTACCTGTTGCTGTATAATGCTAAGCCAAAAGACATATTCATACAACTTGGTAAGCTTTTTTGGAAAAATAATTTTTACCAGTTTTCTTACAAAAATTATAAACTTGTCATTTTTTTAAATGCTTTTGCGAATCAAATTTATTATCTAATAGGAATATTTTACCAGTCCATGCCTATTCAAAAAAGTTTTCTTTTATTTCAAAGGTCGAGTTTACTTAACCTGGCATAAGCCAGATTGATACCGCATAGAATTCAAATTGAAGTGCACGTATCAAACTAGAAAGCCTCATGGAGAAAGTAAAAAAAGCAAAAGGGAGGGAAATTCAGTAAAAATCTTTTAGCTTATTGGGTATCTGCCTCCCATGTTGAGTTTTGAGCCAATCACAGCAGCAGTAGCAGCTTGATTAGTTTCACAACTAGTGGAGTTAACTGATAAATCAAACTCTTACCAAATCCAGTCAGAGGAAATGCGCAAACATTTACCCATCCACAAAGGCAAAAAACACCTCATATGGTTTGCTTTTCTGAAAAAATAGAGGGTATTTCAGCTAAAACCAGTGTAGTCATGTTTGTTTTGTTTCAGCCTTTCGCCTCTGTTGAATTCACAAATCTAGCGACAATTCATCTTACTTACAAGGTAAGAACTTACTAGCCGATTTTGATTACATTTAGATCCTAAAAGAAAAAAAAAATCTAATAGAAAATTGAACAGGGTAGAAACCATTTTGTGACCCTCCTAATTGCCCTGATGATAAAATGTAAGTTACTCCATGTAGAGCTCTGGGTGGATTTCTAAGAGCACAAATACACCATTATGAATCTGCAACAATCTTCTCAGGAAATTATTGGGGAGTGGGGGTGGCAGATTAAATCATCCAGTTAGCATGAATAATTTAGTCTTAGTTGTCTCCTTTAGACATTAGGATGTAGTATCTTGGCTAAAGCAAATATAACTTTTTCCCACAGACAGCATTGACACATTTACCATTGATCAGGAAAAAGCAATGAACTGGGAGTTTAAGCTTCAGAGAAGGAGTCCTCATTAACACAACTTGTCATAGTTTGGCTCTACTAGTTTGTGTGTATTTAGTTGCAAATACATAGAGACTGCAGCTTTGGTTGCAGTCAGAAATAATTACCAACCTGTTTGCTCTTATCTGTTCTGCAGGAAATGAACTGAACTGATCTTTCGGTTGTGGCACAGGTGGACTTAAAAACATGTCACATGTGTACAATTAAGGCTTGGAACTGCATCACTAAGTTCAGTTGGCTTTTGTGCCATGCCACCTAAATCATGTTTTATATAGACGGGGACACAAAGACAGAATACATGACATATGGAGATTTAATGGGATCTTATAGGGACCAGCTGAATATGTATTTGTTGAGAAATTAAACTATATATTTATACACTCAGTCTTTTCTGCACACAAGCTTAATACAGATCTACAAGCTTTACATATTTGACAAGTTCTCCTAGTCACTCACTTTGAATTTTTAATGTAAGGGTTCCAACTAGGCCTTACCAGTGTCTGTCTTTATTGCTAGAAGTTAGGGTTGGACAATAAATTGATATATCAGTACATATGTTAGACATGATCAATAGAAAGTATATCAATTCAAAGTTTTAATAATTTCAATTTACTCTGGTCTAGAACCATGTGATATTGAGGAGGAAATAAACAGAGGAACGGATTAATTCTTTCAACCTCTCATTGCCAAACTCAGCAGATTGATAGTAGGGCTAAATGTATTTATAAAAGATATGTTTAAATGGGGTTGGGGTTACAATTTAGATCCATGTTTTCTACAGCCCTTATTTTAAATAAGTAAAGAAAACAAAAATCGGTGTTTAATATTGACTGATATGAAAGACTTGAATTGTAATACATTTTTCTGCCATATCACACAGCTCAGCTAGAAGTTACACTTAATAGTATTTAGTAGAAGTTTATTTTGTAGCAGAAGTAATGGCCTATGTTTTGTTTTGCCCTTTACAACTGCAGTTTTATACACTACTAATAAAAGGCAGACTTGTTATTTTGTGGACTATATAGAGAACAACCAGACAAATCCAACCTAGCTCATGCTTTGCAGTTGAGGTTATTATTTAAGTTCATCTACATGCTACATTGTTATGTATTTACCATAAAAACTTCATTGACCAAGACTGTTCATAATTTTTCAACCTTATCCATCCGTATGCCATATTTTCATACTTTTTTGTATGGTCACATCAATCATCACATTTCAGTACCATGAGTTTAGAATCTGTTCCTCTACTTTGACATTTGTACAATACCCCCTGACCTTAATGTGTCTGCTGCACCACAGTAGAAGTCAGCTCTTAGATCTTTACTGCTTTACTGCTAGCCCAAACATCAGCCCAGTCACAGGTTGAGGTCACACATTTGGTTTTGCATGCATTACCCAAAAAGTGTTTGAGTGTATATAAAAACCAAAACTAGTTAATGTCACTGATTATTCGCTCTGCTTTGTACGGTGGAAATATCATACTGCTTTACCTCCTCTCATTTTCTCACAGGGCACAAATAGAGCAACTAGGATGGCATCAGCAGAGCAGATTTTTTTCTCTCTTTGAACTCCCAAATCACTTCATTGAATCCCTTGTGCTTGCAGATTTGTGCTACACACAAAGTCTTTTAATGGCTTAATTAGAATTAGTCAGCATCTAGTGAAATTAAACTGGTACGTCCTAAATGGGTTCTTTTGTAGGTTGTGCAGCGTCTGAGTTCATGCTGCTCACTCAATTACACAAGAACTCCATTAGTTTGAGTAAGAGTTTATTCAAAGCTGGAGCACTTCTTACCAGGAGCAGAGTAATGTATGAAATATATTAGAAATTGAATATAGAGTGGCTTGTGTGCACTGGGGAGAAAGAAATCTGAAGAGGAGGTACGTGAAGAAAAAGATTTGTGTTTTTTTTTTTATGTAGTCGACATTTAGATTGAAGTCGATATAATCCTGGTGCAAAACACTTTCCTGAGAACAGCCAAAATCTGTTTGACTGGAGAGCATTTGCTTAGGTAAGAGAGGAGAGTGTTGCTTCTTATGTCTGGGGACGTACCTTGTGAGGATGTTTGCCCAGACCAATCAGATTTTCATCAAACTCCATTCTCTTCTAGTCTGAGTAAAGACTTTCGATCTCCCACTGCCAGAGAACGGCTCTCTACACTTCTTTTTATTCCCCTGAACAGCCTGTACTTTATTTTTATTCATCTTGGGAAAGCAAAAACGCTCCCAATTATAACTCATTATATCCCAGCACATTGTGATAAGTTGAGCATGGAGAAGAAAGAAGAGGTAGGTAGAAAGAGTTAGCAACTTCAAGAGTTTCTGTTTCTCTTCAAATGATTTTGATTTAAAGAGTATAGAAATATTTCTGTCCTGTCAGATTTTCTTTTCCTTTTAAGATTTTTTTTTTCTTTAAAGCCAGTCCTTGAAGGTACTATTAGTTATTTGCTCTCTAATCGATCACTCTAAAGCCAGGTCACTGAGGTCTTGACAAGAGTAGCTTTCTCACATTTCAGGCAGCACTTTCTGAAAGCTGCCAGAGGACACAAAAAGGAACAAACAAAGAAATTCACCATAATGACCTCTGACCTTTTGTGTTATGTTTAAAAGATTATTTACCCTTAAACATCAGATGAATGAAAAAATGTGTAGTTCAGCAGGGTAATGGGGCTATTGCTGGCCAAAGTGAGACAAGTATAAAGGGGCAGGAATGTTTGTTTTGGGTTTTCCAACATTCCTTAAATGTTTCACTTTCTTTTTGTGAGCCATGCTCACTATTAGGTGAGTGGCGTCCACAGAAATATGCTAACAATGGTCCTCAAAACAAAATTTTCATAAATGATTCCTGTAGTGAAGACACTTATCCACTTTTTAATTAGGTATACCATGCTAGTACAGTGTTGTGGTCACCTTTTCTCACAACTGCCATATTTTTTCTGTACGGACTGATTAAAAATATTGGTCCAGTTAATAGGGTTTTAAAGATATTTGACATCTTTACATCCACAACAGGAATGATAAAAACACTGCCTGTTCTTTGTTCGAGTGAAATCTGGTCGCAGTGGATTTCATTTCATTAAGGTGTCAGGAAACCAGTTTTGGAGTAACAAATTTATCAATTAATCGAATTAATTGCCAAACAAATTAGATAGAATTATTTTAACATAACCCAATCATGCTTTTATTTGGAATGACAAAGGCAAAAATGATAAAGAGGAAATGTAAAACGGTTTCATAAAAAATATCAGATTTTATTACAATGTTAAAAAAATGACATATATATGGGCGTACATGTATATGTTTGTATGTTTTACATTAATTATTGGAACTCCCACACTAACGCTAGAGCTATTATATAGTCTTCAGTCTTTATCTACTAATTTCCATCGTGTAGGAGTCAGATTATCAAATATTTTGGCGAAAAAGCATGTTGAACACCACATCACACTAAAGGTCACACTAAAAGGTGATTTAGGTTAGGAGTTAGGAGTCTGTCCTCGTGTTTTGTAAATTTCAGGCTGTTCACTGTAAACCCATTGTTGT
>JAUZNJ010019709.1:0-17227 GCA_034780135.1 Jordanella pulchra | reverse complement strand
TCCACTTGTGAAAGCAAAATCTGTTGGGCTCTGTTTGGCATCAAGACAATTATTCTTATTGCCACATCGCCAGACAGAACACTGTAAAATAAATAAATTAAAAAAAAAAATTAAACTGGACATGACAGAGTAGGAGGACGTCGATGAGGCAGCTGCTATCGCATCTTTTTGTCAGAATCCAGGACTTTATCTTTGAAAAAGAAACAGAAAGAGAGTGAAAGCATGAGCTGTTGGCTTGTCTCTGGCTTCTTCTACTGCTTCATTTGTTACCACGATTGGCTAAAACCAGGGTGGGTACTTAGTGTCTCTTCACCCAATCGGCTCAAATGGTTCTGCTAAATGTCCCTCCTTTTCCCAAACAGATTAGATTGGAGCAGTCCCAGATTAATAATGTGTGGAAGTAAACCTGTGAATCTGAGTTCTACAAATAATCAGTGGGACTTGCCAGGAGACAGCAACAAGGCCCTGGTTTGAATCACATCCTTAAGTTTTTTCTGGATGGAGCTTTCATGTTCTTGGCAGGTACTCCAGTTTCCCCCAATAATCCCAAAGCATGAATATCAAGTTAACTGTCTACTCTGAATTGTTTTTTATAACGAAAGCCTTCCTATACTATGATCTCTTCTCATCTCATTTTCTTGACAAAAATCAAGATATCTAGCTCTTGTTGGAAACTTTTTTATTGTAACTGGTATGCTCCCTCTACTGGGCTCTACTCTATTATGTTTCCTAACTTTCTTTCTTTGGTGCTGTCATACTTCCTTTTCCTTCCTCAGTTGTTTCCTTTAACTCTGTCCACATTGCAAAGCTCCACTACCCCCTACGACGATCCCCAATCTCCTTCCTTCTCTCTCTGTCTGTGTTGTGTCTTCCTCGGTTTGTCCTTTTATCCTTCAGAAGAGGAAGAGAACGAAGAAAGCTAAGGCCTGTTTGAAGTTGGCGTCTGTCCCAAAACCAGTGGGCACACCTGGAGGCCAAATTAGTGGTGTTGTTATCCAGTGGTACACACATATACACACACACACACACATATGCAGCAAGCCCCCCCACTCATTTTCTCACAGACACTCTCTCCGACTGTCTCACACTCACATTTCTATTCTCACTTCAAAGCCCCGTGACTACAGGGCTTTGAAGGACTAAATACCGTTTACCTTCAACCCTACTGACTGATCAGCTTCCTCTACACAAACACACAGACACCACCGGAAACACACACATGTAGACACATACGCACAGGCTGTACACATAGAGAAGGTCTGATGACAATACGCTTTGGAACTAAATGAGCCCTTCCTGCCAGAAGAGACAAGTTTGTTTTGTGTTTCGGCGTGCATCTGTGCATGTGTTGGTGTTTACCCTTGTCTCTGTGTCACTTCACACTCGTCAGATGTCCCCATCTGCGTATCCCCATTACCGTTACATCACGAGTCCCTTGACAGAGCTTACCTTACCAGTGTTTGTAGCTGTGTGTGTGTGAGCTGTTGATACTCAACTTTAAACAATGAGGAAAATCTATTCTGACGAGGAAACCAGTGAAATAGATTTAACCCAAATTTTATTTATACTTTTTCAGACTTGTTCCCGACAAACTCCTAATGCCATAAGGAATAAGAGTTTCTAACTTCTAATATTTATTGACACAACATGGCACACAAATCACTAAATGTGGGCCAAGGGCCACTAAGCTGTAACCGTTTTGATTTCCAAATTAGAGATAAAAACCGAAATCTGAGTGTCATCACCAAGTCTACATAAAAACCATTGTATCCTTTGTACACATAGACCTGCTCTTTGGCATGAAAAAGGTCTATCATTTCAAATGTAAACATACAGGTCTGCTAAAATCTCTGGGAAACATTAAGAATGTGAATTTTGGCCTCTCACACTACAAGCAGGTTTCATTTTAAATAATTATTATGTAAAAATACACATAATGCCCTCTATCTGTGTATGTATGTATGTATTCTCGTCTTAAGGCTTTTGGAATGTCAAAATGTTAGTCTTAGTTAAAAAAACATAAGACATAAAATCTCAAACAGGTATTTATGTCAATAGCACATTACAGTGATTATTTACATCCAGACTGATGTTTTTGTGTCTTTATTTCTGTAAATATAATAATTTTCCACCTAATGAAAACATTAGACCAATAACAAATATGACTACAAAAATAGTTTTGAACAAGCAATAATTAGTATTTAAATTCATGGTTAATTATGAACCATTTCAAAATTGAAGGATTTCTTGTGCTTTTTGAGGCAGTTTATTTTTCTCTTTCACAATAAAACAGCTAATAAAGTGAGGAAGGGTACCGTACAATATGATGGATTCAAAAAGTTTTGAAAAATTGCATTTCTGAGTTCAAGCTCTAAGAATTTCCAAAATGAGTGAAATTATTACGGTTATCAGCTTCAGTGATACTCTTAGTTCATCTTCTTCTAAATAAAACACCTTTCATGTTTTGGTAAGCATTTACTCAAACAGCTTATGTACTATGAGATACTGGCGCATGAAAAACAGTTTGCTTTAAGGCAATCTGGTGCACCTACATCAACAATGTTCACTAAGTTACATCTCATACCTAAACCTCTCAGCAATTATGTTTCCAAATGTGAATTTTCTTTCTATTAAAGGGACATAAACTAAGGTGATAAAGTTATATTTGAAATGATTTGATCCATAACTGAACACAAAAACTAGCGGAAACACATTGAGATGCCAGTTTTAACGCAGTATGATGAACCCACAAAAAGATGTTTTGACAAATTCTGATCCTTTCAGTGCATAAAAACCATTAGCAAAATCTGCGCTTGCATTACTCCCTCATCAGTAGCACATGCTTCAACCAAGCATGACAATACAAGTATGTCAACTGAGATGATTTAAGTTACTCAACTCAAAACATTTACTAGGTCTTTCACAGGGTTCCACCACAGCATCACATCAAATTTAACTCATGACACTAGCTGCAAGTCATCTCTCATCTTCATCTCTTTTTAGCATTAAATGTGCATTAAAGGTGATTACTAGTTATGAAACTGCAAGTGTAACTCAAATATGAAAATCAGCTAGTTTAGTTCTGTTTTTGCAGGCTTGTTATGACCTAAAGGACACCTAAGAGAAATGAAAAGAAAATGAATTGATGACTTGTGCCCAAACATTTTACAAAAAAAATTAAATTGAGTAATTACACCCTAGACAAGAATTTAAAGATGAAATGATCATTTCAAAGTGAGAAAACAGCAGACCAGGATTTCCACAAAGGAAATGTTGCATCATATGAGCGGAAACTGCTGAAGGTTTACTGCTCTGAGATTTTTTCTGAGACACACTGTGAGGTTTCAGATGCTGGTTGTAAATTCCCATGGAGGTCATAAGACAATCCTGTCTGACCCCGTGTTTGTGTCTGTCGGGTTTTTCACACATGCAAATACAAGCTAAAGAAGACAGAAGTGATGATGCCAGGCTGCCTTATATTTTGTAAACATCTTTTAGTTACACTAACCAATCAGAGTGTTGATTTATCACATGGATGCACAGGCAGGTCTTTGCCTGCCGTCCTTTGATGCATGCAAAGGTAGATTTACACACATGGATGCGAACAAGAAACAAACACATTTTGTGGATCTTGTTTTAAAAACATTGCTAATGTTGCTCACATGCAGACTATCAGGTTCAAAACTGTTAGCAGGTTGTTGCTGCAAGAACAAACAACAATTATAAAAAAAAATGTCAGATGAGCTCCTCTAAATACATAACACACATTTTCTTTAACTTTAAACATTGTTGTCGAGAGAAATATTTGCTCCTTAGAGATTTTATCAGTTTTTGCTTTTTTTTCAGATTATGGAGTGAAATCTAATACCAGAGAAAGATGACTTAAATAAAATCAAAATGATGTTTTAAATGATTTGATTTACTACAAAAAATGCTGTTAAAATGAACGCAGCCCCTAAACCTAATGATGTATTATGGCCACTGTGTGGCAACATCTGGCATCATGTGTTTATGATAAATGTGATAGACTTGTTTACATCTCAGCTGGAAGAAGAAAAAGAGAGAACGTCCTCTGAAGAATTTTTTAATTCACTCACATCGAGCTAGGCCTCCATAGGTTTCACAGCATCTTAATTTAGAGTATGTGGAGGGGAAAATCAAAAGGTCTTAAACTAGAAAGTCAGAAAGTAAAACATAATATGGCTCTGAATAAGAATTTGAGAATTTGATGCTTTAAAATCTGGAATAAAGAATCTTCATTCATTTCATTTTGCATATCTTTTAAATCTTGAATCTGCAAATGTTTGTAAACCTCCTGATGCTTGATTTTTTTTAGAAAGGTTAAACTAAAAAAAATGAAGCTATTATAAAAATTTACGACTTCTACATTAAAATCCGTACATAATGCAAAGACAACCCTACAAAATCTAAAAACCCTTAAACACTCTTAGGAATTATTAAATTACTGTAAAAAAAAACACAATATATAAAGCACCCTTAAAAAATACAATCACTTAAAGTAGAAATCAGAAGAAATTCCATCAAATTTGGGTTTTTGTCATAATAAATAATAAAAAAAATCTTAAGAACCTGATAGAACCTAAGCACGAAAATGATGGTCATGTATGACTTTTTTTTTAAATTGATGCTTCCTCGTAACTTATGCTTCTGGGTTATTGACAAGGAAGGCGCCGACAGAAACCAAAATGAAAGCACTTCAAGGCTGAGGATTATCAGTTATTGTCAACAACAGGGTGAAAACAAAGTGTTGCACAAGTAGCAGCACAACTCCTTTTTGTCCTCCCATTCTCTCTGCTGCTGGACAGGTTGCTGTTATGTAAGACAAATGTCCTTGACTTTTGACAAGGAATTAAACTTCAATGGTTGCCTGTGATGGTGACAGTCAAGCCTTCTCTTAGGGTATTAGTTTGAATCCAAACAGCTTTAGAAGTTGTTGTTTCTCCCTAGATGTGTATATTTAAGTAAGAACTAAGAAGCCTCAAGAGGTTTTTCATAACTTCTAAGTAAATGATCAGTTATTTATCAGGGAAAAGGTATACGATTTATAAAACCTATTTACCCCTTGCCATAGAAACAACTTCATGAAGGTTGAAAATTATATTTAAGTATTGTTATTTAATAATTTTTTTCATAGTGACTCTAGCAGTTGGTCATGCATCAACAAGCCATCTTTCGGACCTCATCAAAGGTTGTTTCCATCTGCATTAGTTTGCAATGCTAAAATGTGCAAGAATGGGTTTTAGTGCTTCTTCGTTTTTTTGTGTGTGTATTTAATCTTTATTCTCAAACCCCCAGCTGGTGTTGGTTTAAGGTTGTTGACATTTAATGTAGTTCTAATTGATATTTCTTCATCTTAAATGGGAGTTTGCCTCTCCACTGTCACCACATGCATGCTCAGTATAAGGGATATATTGTCCACTGTCACTGCATGCTCAGCCAGGAGGAATCAATTCTATAAGCAATGGCTTAATGTACTTACTTGGGTTTCCTTAAAGGGGAATGTTTTAACCAACCTGTCTGTAACATTTGATTGAATTGACTCTGTAAAGTACCTTGAGATATGTCCTGTGAATATAATTAAACCAAATTGATTAGATAAGTAGAGTTTGTCTTTTCCTGTTTTATTCAGGTTAATGACCCAAGTATTCTTAAATACTAGACGACTCCACAAAACTGAACAATATGAGAATGAATGGTGTACCTGGCTTTTGTATACAAACAGATAAACAAAATAAAAACATATTAGCAACTTACAGAAAAAATAATGAATTAGGCGAACCGGAAAACCAAACACTCGGCTGGTTCATGGATTGTTGCATTGAATCAAATCAGTGGATTAAATAAAAACAGGCTTACTGTTCTCACACTGAGTGCTATAAGTCAAAGATTGGTGCCATACATTCAGCACAGAATTCAGTGAAATTGGGAGTAGAGGAAGAAAATTACATTGATGTTTTTTCTAATCCCTTACCCCCTAGAATCTGACGTCAAGGAACTGGGTGGGGTATGTGCATTAAGATTCAGTATTCTGAAATGAGCATATTTATTCAATTATCCTCCAGTTACATTATGAAACAAAATTAAACCTACATTGGGATCATTTAAACTCTCAGTCAATCCTGATTTATGGTCAAGGAAATTAAAGGGGGAAAAATCATTGTTTGATTCTGTTTAGATATATAGTATTTGAGTGTTGATGTGTTTGAGAGTCTGTTCTGTGTGTGTGTGTGTGTGTGTGTGTGTGTGTGTGTCCTTGGCTGAAGATGAGATATTTAAGAAAGGGAGGGGAAATTCAGCCCGTTCCTGATGGAAACTGGCAACCTTTAAATCACTCTTTAGTTTTGGCCCTGAGGTCACTATTAAATCAAGGCTTGCAGATTAAATAAGAAATAAACTCTTCCGATCAGTCTCTGTTCTTCTGTCACTAAGAAGAAAGCAGGAGTCATTTAGTGAATAGAAATACATGGAGGGAAATTGAGAAAATATCAAAAAAACATAACAGTTTTAGAGGTATTTATAGGAGGATTGGCTAAAAGAGTGAATGGAGGGGACCTAAGAAGAAATATGAAGTGAAAAGGTGAGAGGGTAGGAAAGGGAGAAAGGAATAAATAAAAGATAGCAACTGTGAAGACTGACACTGTTGAGGGGAGAGAGGTGAATAAAAAGGAAAAGGATGGAGTGAGATTGGAAGTGGAGAAGTTGAGAGTTATTGCAGGATTGATTAGAGAAGAGAGGGAAGGACACCAACATGCACCCTCACATACATCTTTTTCAGAGGCAATCTCTGCTCCCTCCCTCCTTCGTCATCCTTTTAAATCTGTCTTCCTGCTGTTTAAAAAATCTTTGAGTTTTCTTCAGTGACTGTTGCTTTGCACAAGGAGATCTCTTAAATACAACTATTTTACTTTCTCTTGTCCTTAAGAGAATAGTGATTTGAGATGGAGATTGGTCAACTGTTGACAAAAACAATTTCACAGCATTAAGGCAGTTGTGTCTTTGCAAAATATGCTACCAACTTGTCCAAGGTACATGTGGCAAACATGGTATAACTTGAGAATCTTGAACTCTTGCTTATGAAGCTTTTAACAGCCAAAAGGTCACATACACATCTTCCCTAATATTGGATTTCAAAGACTTTAATATCTACCAGAAAGACAGGATGAAATAAATACATTTATTCAGGTTTCATATGACAGATGGTTGAAGACTTACAATTTTCAGTTTTCACATCTTCACTGCATTCATATCCAGGTGTGGTTATAAGGGAAAGCCCTGTTGATTCCTCTACATTTTTGCTCCTGATATCAAATGTCTGAGTCACCCACTCACCCGATGCCTGTCTGGGTATTAATGACTCACACAAACAAAAAGGGATGAACGGTATACAAATAGTTCCTCACCCACACACGGGGAAATTATTAGGTAATTGTTGTGAGCCTCAAGTTACTTATACAGACATCTAAACACACAGACAGACAGAGGGCATTCCCATGTGTGAGTGACTCAATGTCTGTGAGCACCAGACAGAGGGAAGAATGTAAACACAAGTAGTTGCCGGTTGAAATCCCTGCAGACTGCAAGGCACAGTGTAGCGTTTTCAGCTATCTTTTTACATGCACATGATGGTTACCAGTGGCTATTTACTCTCTCTCGGATGCGTTCCTGGATCATCTGATTTCTCTACAAAACCTTGCTGTACATTCTTTCCTAAGCCTGATATGAGAGTGAGCTTTTGAAAGACAGTTGAGAAATAACACCTGCCTGATAAACAAGTCATGTTGTAAAAATGTATTTAAGGTTCTAAATTTTTTTGTAACTCCTGGGAAGTTCCTTGTAATTGATTCAAGTATTAATTTCAAAAGTTTAATTTAATAATGTTGAAACTTCTATCTTTTTTTAATTTTTTACTTGAGCTCAAGGAAAAAAAAATACAGTAAACTGTAAAATTAAAATCTAAATTAAATAGTGTTTGTCTTTTTAATCAACCGACACAATATTGCTTTCATAAATATTCTTAATTTTATTAGTTATTTGGTCTTTTCAAGTCCAGCTGCAAAGTCAGAAACAGTTTTAAAAAAAATGAGACGATATTAATAACATACACTTGTGATCAAAAATATAAACCAGTTAAAAAATGACAAGAAGTCACAATTTTGCACTGTTGGATGTTAAGAGGGGTCTAAACAGAGCTCCCAAACGTGAAAAGAAGAAATGGCAGTGAGACAAAAACTAAATGAGTAAGCGTCAAATATTGTATTTCTGGAGCAGAATACAAACAGATGTAAGGGTGTAGCATGGTGTGTTTTAATCCACTAATAAAAAGAACGCAAACATAGAAGACAGAACTAGGAAACCAAGAGTGAAAACAGAGAATCCCACCAAATATAAACATAAACTGAAAGCTTAATTAACGACAAGAACAGGTGCAATCAATGGGCCAAAATAACAAGTCCAGGTGAAAGGAATCTCCGAATATATTAAGGAGTTTAATTAAATTACTTTTTTTAAGCCTTTCAACATCACCTATAAGCAGGCATATGACCAAATAATGCCTTTAGTACTAAAGAGTAATAATTTCTTAGAAAATATAGTTTCTCCTGCTTTGAAGAAAAACTCTTGCTTCAAAGCAACTAGGGTGGGAAGTTGTGAGATTTTTTTTTTCTTTTTTTTTTCTTCTTCTCAGCTTGGTGTCTGAACTGCTCCCTCTCCCAGGAGCCCATTTCCCCCGTCCTGCTCTCCCTTCTCTGGCTGGTGCCCAGGCTCGCTAGTGCACTGGTGGAACTCGGGGTTCGGGTGGATGCCTGGGTGGCTACTGGCCTGTCACTGGCGGCTTCCCTGTGGGGCCCGGCCGGCTGGGGCAGGGCTGGGGTTCCCGCCGGGGGGTGGCGCGCCCTTGGGGCCTCGGTTCCCTAGGGCCCATGGCCGGATTCACTTTAGGGCGGCTGGCTGCCGGCGGGGCCCGCGGTCTCGTCCCCACGGCTCCCTGGGGCTCTGGGTCTCCCGGCGCTGGTCTCTGCTCTCTCGCGGGGTGCGTCTTCGACTCTCCACAACTGCTATTAAGCATTATTTTCTTTGGATAAACTTTACATGCACAAGTGCACTTACACAAAGAACTACAGGTACAGGTAGATTGACTTTCATAGAGAAAGCTCGTATTGTTATCTTCAGGCAACACAGAATACATGTCAGATTAAATAATGCTACTTACGCTTCAGCAATAGTATCTAGGTGTTACTCTGTTGTATGTCTTGTACCATATAAGTTGGTTGTGCTGTTCTTTTTGCATCTCTTTACAGGTGTTGAAGCAGACTGAAGTTGTTTTTACCATTGTCTCCCTTTTATCTCCTGTCTGTTTCATCTTTTCTCCTTTTTTTGTTCTATCTTTCCTGCTCTACTTTCATTGTGGTGTCCATATAATATTTAAACCACCTGTATAATTATAATAAAGCAGTTTATATGCATAAAACAAGCGGAACACTATGGCGATAACTACTGCTCCACTTGTGAAAGCAAAATCTGTTGGGCTCTGTTTGGCACCAAGACAATTATTCTAATTGCCACATCGCCAGACAGGACACTGCAAAAAAAAAAAAAAAAAAAAGAGTTTGTTTTTAGTGCAGGGACAGCACGGTTTAGGTAGGTGCTTCCTGGAGGAGGCATTCTAAAATGGATATTCTCCATCTACACATTTTCAGAAAGTAGAGTTTTTAATAAGCAAATCTTCATCCCCATAGAAATTAACACCTAAATACATTTAAAACCACAATGCATACTTTTATAAATGCTTGTGCTTCACCCTTGCAGTGGCAATTTAATAGCTGCTGGTCCTCTTCTTCACAGCCATTATTCAATCTGTCCTCTGTTCATCCATCACTGTGTGTTTGGGCTTATCCACAAAAAAGGATGGGTCAAAAGTGCAATGACCAATTAGGTCTGCTTAGTGGGGTTGTCTTTTCACTATCCAGGACTCATACTGGTCGAATGTCAGTAGAAAGCAGCAAACATCCCTGCAGACCCAACACATCCTGGACACAAGCTTTTTAGACTCTTACCTTAAAGTCAGTGAAAGAGCCTTAGTGTCCAACCCAAAGCCTGTCCCTCGATGAACAAAATGAAAACCAATTTTAGTGGTTAGCAACACTGCAAATGCTGCAGTGAAATAAAATTGCATTTTTGCAAACTCACCACCTCTACTTGTTTTTTGCTTTACATATAACAAAAAAAATTATAAACTGATATACATTTATATAAGACTCTTCCTTTTCCTATTTTTAATTGCTTTAAAGTTTACATATTTCTGGCTAATATTTCTTCCCTTCTGTCAAAAGACAAAAGGTTTGACACCTCTTTAGGTGTCAAAATGTCTTCCTAAAGACTGAACAAAAAGTCAGGTTGCCTCCCTTCTTTTATTAAACACAACATCAAGAAACAGAAACTGATTGAGATCATAATAAAACAAATAATACAAAAGCTTGTCTAGCACAAAGTAAATATAAAAAAGCTAATTTATTTAAAAAAAAAAAAAACTCTCGCTTATTATCTGATGAACTGCTGGCTTTTGGTCATGTAACACCAGCGTCCCCAGTAGTGACCCTTGAATGTAAGGCCAGGGGGGTGGGGGGGTTCTCAAGATTTATTGTTCTGTCCAAATGTGTGTGTGTCACACCTGTGTGAGCGTATGTTCCTACTCATTCGCTTACTTACTTATCTCCATCCGTGTCACTGCAGGTGCTTTAGACTCAGTCTTTCATTCAGAAAAATAGGCTGCAGTGAAAAAACAAAAGGAAGGATGTTGCACTTCGCTGTGGCATTGAATGGACGCATTGTATCGCTGCAATGCTACATCCACCGCACGTTTCTCACACTTTTCATTTTATTGTGGGCCGAAGGCTCATGTTCACAATGTTGGGAAACAATAACTGAGTTCACTTCCACTAAACATATTGCGTTTGATTTGCAGTGACACAAATCTAAACTATAACATTTTGTGGTTAGCAGCCACTGTACAGAAAAGGGATCAGACTTAGTGGTGTTCAAGTGTTAACATGATTTACTACTGGATTATAATACAAAGATTTAATTTATAACATGTGTCACTTTTTACTTTTGGCTTTTGCTTTGACAAACTTTTAACTGGACGTCTTTTGACTTTCTTTCACAGTGGATTTCTTCATGGAACTCTTCAACAAAGACTTGAACAGAGCCTAGCTAACTGTTGGTATGTTGATGGAATAAGGATCCTGTTTTATACCATTATACCACTCTGCTTTAAACTTATTTACTACCTATCACTAACCTCTCTTGAGTTGTAACCACCCAAATTCATTTTTGGGACATACACTTTATAACCCTTGGGGGTTAATAGAACCATGCTGAGTGTAAGCACCCTTCTGCTAAGGTTGACTAAGGCGCAAGAAGACAGAAGCAGACAAACAAAAGGGGGCATAAAAGCATGGATCCATAAATACCTTCTATGTTAGAGAAGGTAAGGGTAAAATAGCTTCATAAAAGCCTATGTCTAGGGAAGAAACAGTTAAGCAGATTAGCTCTGACCCAGTTTTAAAGTCAAATACGTAAAGGAGAGTACATAAACTAAAAGCTGAGCTTATAGCCATGTCTAGAAAACAAACAGAAACGAAAAACAGGCCCAACTCTATCATCTTGGATAGAAGTTGTTGACCCCAGCAGCCTCTCCAGGACAGTGTCACAGCGACACAGAGTGCCAGGCCAGATATTATTACTATGATAAGAAAAAGTAAAGAGAACATAAAATTAGAAGCTGAACTAACAAATAATGCAGAACTGGAAGTAGAATATAGCAGAGTAAGAAAAAGCAGTCTCTATACCGTCCAGTAGGCTAAGCACATACAGTAGTAACATATCTGTAGAGATCCTTCAGAAAAACCTCAGCTTCTAAAAAAGACATTTTTAAGTCCAGTTTTCAAAGTAGGCAGGATGTCTGCTTCGTTTATTGAAACTTGGTTTGTTCTAGGAGAACTTGAAACTGGTTCCACAAGGGAGTAGCCTGATAACTACAAGATCTGCCGCCCACTCTATTTTCAAAAACTCAGGTCAGACAAATGATACAGATTAAAGTTTATTTTTGCTTAAAATTCCTACAACATTGAAAATCCCACATCATAATATTTGAGCTGCCACAATATTTCTCCATTCAGGTCAGTGAGGTTAGGAAATGTACAAAGATGCTAAGGGCTATTAGGTAAATAGGATTGAGTTGGTGAAATTTGTCTTCAATGACTCTACATAAATCCAAGACTGACTCAAAGACACAAATAACACTTACCTAACATCTGCCGATGTATATTCAGTTTTACCTTCCCATTCTTCATAGATGAGTCACAGGTGTCCCAATCAGGCCCCAGGTGCATATTTCTAATCTTCATGGTCTCCCTTTCTCCACACCCAGGACACTCATGACCACATGTGCCAACCTTTAACCTCAGCCTGAGTCACCTTGAACTGAACTCACCACAGCCCTAACACCCGGCTCAACGACCTTGGCCTCCAGAAGTCCCCACGCTTAACCCACAGGCACGCTATCCTAAGCTTTCAATATCATTAGCGGTTAAAACCTGATGAAACAGAAGTTTTGAAAGGTATTACAGTATATCTTAAACATGTCAACCCTCCTTTCTTTTGAATCCACGAAAAGTGTTTTTTATAGATTGGACTTACTAATACTCAGGATGAGTATTGTGTGGTCAGACTTGATAGAAAGCAAAACCAGGAATTTTCAGACTAATATTTGGTAGTCATTTCTCTGTTAAAGGGTGGTGTAATTTAGCTCTAAATGACTGATAAGCTGCCAAAAATACACCAGCACTAACTAATAGCTAATAATAACTAATAGTCAACAGAAAATAAAATGATAGCTGACAGATTTGCAGTGACTTAATCTTAGCAGACATCCTGAAAAAACATATTGTGGTGATAGAGTTTTTAATCTTTACAGAAATGGATTGCTAAATAACTTTCATTACTTCAACTAAAAGCAATTGCTCCATACTAGGAAGTAAAGTTTTTGTTTTAATTTTCCAAATAAAGAAATCATTAATATGAATATTGCTCCTATGGTAAAATAATATACAAAAATATGGTAGGAGGACTTAACTGTTGAATAAATACTTGTCTTGTAAAGTTGATTTTTGCAGATAAACAAGTATTGCTGAAATACTAATATTTCCTATTTTTGTTTGCTTAATGGAGATGGGTAAAGTCTACCATTAGTCTGCCTTTGTTTTGCTTTTTTCTTTTTTAAGCAATATAGATTTCAGGTAAGATCAAGAAATTGAAGAAGACTTGGTGGTCAAATGTTTTTTCCATGACTATAATTAAGCAAAAAGCCATTGTTCATTTTTTTTTTGATTGGGGAAAGTAGACTTATTATTATCCATATAAAAATTATTATTTTTTATGTGTAGAGATACAAGTGGTGGTATATGTGCCTAGAACACAGAAAACCCTTAAATTAAAGAAGAATTAAAAGTTGAGAGTTCAGTACTCTTGCATGGCTCTTACCCAACTTTTACCACTTTTAATAAAAAGCACTCAAGCAGATCTTGGCTCAAGAAACAGTATGCAATCACAAATGAACACAAACTATAACTGAAAGGACGCTAAAAGACCAACATACTGTAGACTCATTCAGAGATGTAGATAAAGTACTGTGGCAGGATGTTGAGGCCTATCACTTTATGTTGTTTTTACCAGTTCAAGACAGTTTTATTTAGCTCTATGTTAAAATTAAATTAACTTACTAAAGGTTTAAGTTTATGTTTTATTTTCCTAGTACGTTTATGTTCATGTCGCAACGTTAAAATGAACTTTGGAGTTTTTTTTAGCATCTGAAACCATGATACATTTGACTATGTTCATATTATTATAAATATCTCTCAGTTCCCTAAGTAACTCCTTTGACGTTTTAGCTAAATCATTTTCAGCATTACTTATTTGGCAAGTAATGCTGAAAAACCTACAACTGTTTAGAGCATAACTCATTTATCAAGTTGACGAAAACATGCACACACAGATATACATCCATAAAGCAGCAGAGAGCATTCACTGACTCAAAGCAGAATCTGTGCGTGTGTGTCTAATAAACAGGTCTATAAATACCACAAAAGGAAGAGACAAATAGCATTTCTGTTGTGGTTTCATGTTTTGTCGCTTGAAGATCCTGCAGATACACAAACATTCCCAAAAGTAATTACCGTCTTCACGGGACGGTGATGACTGATGAGTTCTCCCCTCCAACAATTACAGACGTAAGAGGGGATGGAGGCATTGTTTTTGCTTTTTGTTCTGCCTGCTTTTGATCAACTTTAAATCAAAGGAAAATTGGTTTGTAAATTTGAAGAGTGAATAAAATATTATGAATTGAATAAATAGGAAGACTTTTGACAATGTTTCATTCTCTATTTTCTAAGTTTAACTTCATCTTGTGGGAAATCTAACTTATGATACTTTTAAATTAAACAAGGTTTTAATGGCCAATATACTGTAGTTCCTAATGTGAAAATGTTCTGTTTTGTAATCAAGCAAGATGTTTGGAAGCTATATTAAAGAAATTCGAAATTCTTTGATTTACCATGGCAACAGTTTTTAAATTTGGATCAGTTACCAAACTTGAAAATCTTACAATTTCTTTACAACTAATTAGATGTAACCCTGTATCTTGATTGGTGCAATAGGCCCTTGTTACATATGTGCAATTTCTATTTGAAATTCTGTATAAAAGGTTTGAAATGCATCATTTTGAATGCTGCCATGTAATCTGATTGGCCTTGCTATCAAACAGTCCAGGAAACATTCTGATCAGATGCTCAAACCACAATGTAAAAAGCTGAAATCTAAGTGAGTCAATTTTTTTTTAAATTAGTGTATTTTTTCTTGAATTGAGCAATTAAGTGAGACGCGTTGCCAATGGAATAAGACAAGTAAAATTTAAAATAAGAAAAAAAATAACTGCATAATATCGAATTATCTTATTTTAAGAGGGAAAAAGTATTAATTCCATTGGCTTATCTTGTTTACCTACTCAAATTAAGGCTAAATACATTCATTTTAAGAAAATGTTCCCTTTTAGATTGGTTTTGCAGTGCACCTCAAATGAATCCATTAGACATGAAAAAACATGCAGCTCTAGTCTGAGCTTCCTCCGGATGATGGAGATGTTTCTAAAGCTAATCTTCTATCACCTTTAACCAAATAAGCTCCTTCGAGTTGCTTGTAACCAAGATCCTGTCTCTTCGAATATCTTGACACAAGGAAAACAGAAGGACCAGTAAATGAAGAGTTTGTTGACCTCTTCCTTACATACAGTAGCAGTTCCCACAGTACTTAAGATGAAACTGCTACCTCTATTCAGCTCTTGTTTTATCCTTTCATCACTCATAAGAATGACACATAAGGTCTCCTGACTCTTCTATTTAAAACAAAGTCTGACCCTGACCTGAAAGGAGGAATCCAACTCTTTCCAATTGAGAACCTGCAGGCAGATTTTTAAGTTCAAACAAATTTCAAGCCATTAGTTTTAAGCAAACATGCTGATTCATGTAGAGTTTTAATAAACAAGAGTCAGTTTTAATATTGGACCAGATTTAATGGGAGTGAGTAAGCTTAGCGGAAGAGAGAGTGACTCTGGGATAGAGTGACCTGAAGGAAGTGGGGTTTCATTGTTGATGATTGTAAACAGGAAACTCGCACACAATGTAAAAAGTTCAAATCCTTTGATTGTCAAAGCTGTGAGAAAAAACTGGCATAAGACACCTGTGACTACTTCTTCTACCAATAATACGTTTTTAAATTTTAAAACAGAAAAAGCATGTTTATTACATGCATTTTATTAAGTTTACATGTCTTTTATGTATTTTTGTCATACATCAGCTGTATTATCCTAAATGTAATTTTAGTTTTCTTATTAGTTTTAAGCAAAACATCATGACACAGAAATAAAAAAATCCATCAATCTATCTATCTATCTATCTATCTATCTATCTATCTATCTATCTATCTATCTATCTATCTATCTATCTATCTATCTACACTCAGGCAACATGTGACATTATGAATATATATAATCACAAGATTATGAATGAGTGTTGTGAGAGAGAGAGAGTAGGTCTGCACTCTGAGAATAGCTTTAAGCAGGAAGTCTAAATTGAGCCTGGACCAGGAAGAAAAGTGTGTTAGAGGAACAAACATATCAGGAAAATGCCCCCCCAACCCCACCCCCCAAACACACAAACACCAAAATGTCTCCAACACAAAAAACATGCTATCTCAAAAAGATCGAGATTTCTAAATGCAGATTTCTAAATCTGCATCACTTTGAAAAGCCCTTTTTGGTGTTTATTATACTCATGTAACCCTGTTAGGTTATAATTTCTTCCATTTGTTTTGGATATTATCATGTGAAAAAAGGCAGGTGAATTTTATCCATTTTTGCCTACTAGTATATATCTAAATAAAACAAGAAAAACTATCAGTACTTCAGAAAAAAACAACCCTTTCTTACATCTGTTGGCTGTTTGATTTTTCAAACTGTATGGACTTAAGTGAAGCGGCTCAAAAACACAAGAGGAAGTTAGATTCAATTTTTCCCTGAGGAAGCCTGCATGTGTGCATGAGACAGGTTCTCAGGCCCGTACCGTACTTCCTCCTTTTCCCTCTCCTCCTCCTACTCCTCCTCCTCCTCTTCTTCTTTTGTTGTTTGTTCCACCTCCAGCTGGACTCCAGACAGGAAACAGATGCTGTCCCCCTCTCTTCCTTTTTTTCCCCTTTTCTTCCTCTACTTTTTATTTACCCTCCTTACTTTTTCTCTCTCCTTCCATATTTACTATATTTCTGCTTTTCCTTTGCTATTTTCCATCCATTCCTTCATCCTTTCTTCTCTCCCATCTTTTATGTCACCTGCAAATGTTCCAACACTTTCTTGTTTTTAGACTTTTTTATATTTTCTTAATTATTCTTCATTTCATAGCCACATTTTATTCCTTTTAACCTGTTGTTGCCATCACATTCAATAATATATAGTATTTCAGTTTTTTCTAATTGTCATGGTGGGTTTGAGTGCGCTAACCCACATGCAGAACACCAACACGGAGACAGGGAAAAATTTAAGAAGTTTATTAATAATAAACACAGACTTGGGACAGGACCGGTCTTGGGTTCCGGTTCTGGTTCT